>JAODAL010005555.1:0-142351 GCA_025379985.1 Phyllomedusa bahiana | reverse complement strand
GAGGGGGAAAAAATTGGAAAATCTCCAGGTTAATTGTATATTTGTCAGTTTACTTTATAAAAATATGTTACAAGTTGAAAAAAAAAGTAAGATACCTTTATGAGGTGTTGCTTTTATTCTGGCAGCACACAGGTTTTCGTCTCTAAAGAGAATGTGTCATCAGAAAATTGCCTATAGTTTAAGTGATGTTTTTTATTTTTAAAATAAACAGGCAGCAGGGAGATTGATGAGATGGGCATGCCTTTGCAATAAAAAAACCCAAGTAATAAAAATAAAAATAAAATGGGCAGCACTTAAAAAAAAAGGGTCTTTTTTTTTCACCCACCCAAGCGGGGGGTTAAAGGGGTTTTTGGGATAAATAAACATCGCTATTGGAGAATAACATCGTATTTGATGTGCCTACGTTTTACTGTTAACCCCTTCCCAACATTTGACATAAGTTTATATCATGGTCAGGAAGGAGTATTTGCAAATTGCCATAAATTTACGGCAAGGCGATCGTGCTGCCTCAGAACTAGAGCCTGCACAATCACTGTGGCGAACGAGCTGCAATTTACAGTTGCTGACCTGTGGTATTTGCCATGACCAGAGTTTTCCCTGGTGCGCTGAAAAACCCCTAGAAAGCGGTTCATTGGACGCGCAAGCAAAGGGAAAAAACAGCGGGAAAAAAACCTCCCTCTGTCTCCATAAGCACACCGTGGTGTGATCATGGGTGTGATGGCTCCCATGTGACCCAAAAGTTTACAAGGCTTCAACTTTGGCTTGGCGTGCCCAGAGGGCAGACGGTGGGTTTTTTGACAGTTTTAATACATTTGTAGTACAGTCATATCTGAGTCTTTTTAGAACAGCGACCTAAAGATTGCTGAGTCAAGTCCCCTTTGGTGACAAGATAACTTATAAAGAACAGAAAATTTGTAACAAATTACAGTAAAAAAAAAATACAAGTAAATGAAAAAAAAACACACATAAAAAATGGCAGAATTGCTATTTTATTTCATTCTGCTGCACATATCATGGAATGAAAAACAATCAAAAAGTCAATAAACTTCAAATTGGTACCAATGAAAACATCTGTTCACCCTCAAACAAACACCCGAAACGTCCGAAAAAGAAAATTAAAAAGTTAGGCTATCAGAAACAGCAATACTAAACATTTTTTTATACAAAAAAAAATTTTTTAAAAAATTATACAAAAAATAATGATAAAATTTTGGAAACATTTAACCATATCACCCACACGAAACTACATTATTTAACTGCACGGGGACTGCTGTAAAAAGTTAAAATGAAAAAACTCCCGGGGTTTTGCAGTATTTTCTTAAACCCTCCCTCACAAAAATGGTTTAAGGTGATAAAAAAAAGTCATGTCCCCCCAAAATTGGTACCAAAGAAAATGTCAAACTCCTCCCGCAAAAAACAAGCCCCTATACAGCTCCGTATGCAGAAAAATTAAAAAGTTATGGCTCGCAGACTATGGTGATGCAAAAACATGTTTTTTTGTTTTTTTTAAATAAAATAGTTTTTATTGTGCAGAAGCAGTAAAACATATAAAGAAATGTAAATTGGGTATCGCTGTAATCATATTGACCTGCAGAACATTCAGAACTCCCTTTAAAAGAATGGGAAAAACGTGCAAGTGGGGGCCAACTCCCCGTTTTGACGTTTTCTTGTGTGAGCACCCAGATGTATATTGGCAAATTCCTTTTAAGTTCTGTTTATCCCCCTTTTATTTTTAGACAGTTTTTTGTTGACGTCAATGTAAATTCCTATAATAAAGTCTCCTTTGTGAACAGACAAATGGTTCACATTGTAAGAACTTTGATACATCTAACAGTGAAATTTCAAACGCTTTCACAAATGTTTTATTGATTCCTTTTAAGCTTCGGAGTGACATTTAAGCCAACATGTAGATGTCTATGGGAATCTTTACATATGTTAAAAGGGTCTTTTTCTCTATGCACCTACACTATTTATGTATCACAAGAGGTTTCTTCTTTTATTCATCCCTCCTGCTATTACATATTTTAAAAGATGTTCTGAATTGCAAAAGACCCTTAACATTTTCAATATCCTCAAATTTTAACCCTTTCCCTTTATCCTGTTAATATTTTATGAATGTTAATCAATTGCTGAGGGGGGTACAATTTTTTTTATGTGAGGGTTTTAAAAAAAAAGCATTGGGAAGAGTCTAGGCATGTAGTTGAACTTTTGAGAAGATATTTCCCTTTAATTTTGATTGCTCTTTAACACTACTACTGATCTGGGGTTGAGATTATATTTTATGTAATGTCAAACAATTACAGAGACAAAAAAGCAACTCCGGGCCTTAAAAAGGTTTTCTGAGCTTATGAAAAGTGCAATAGAGTGCCCAAGTCGTTAAAAAGCTTTGCAGTGATGCCACCACTGCCCATTGCAACCAATGGGAGGAACTGTAGTTCCCCTAGTCACTCTAAACTCTCATAGACATTGCCCCTATGCACAGCTGCCTGCATGTCTCTATTACAAGGTGTAAGGTAGCACTGTAACTAATGTTTTCACACACAGCATAGATCTGCTGCTGACACATTGCAGCCCTGGTTATGGAAAATGTGGGAAAGCACTTTTAAAAAACAGTTTCCTCTTGGGGGAGGGGGATTGAGGGGGCGAAGCCTTGAAACAGTGGAGAGAAGACATCTAATATATCCCATGCTAAAGAATGGATGGGTGAGGGGAGAGAATTTGGGAAATTGAATGTACGGTTGTCACGATGAGGAAATAAAACAAAAAACAGGGTGCTACATGGGGGACGGCTTGGGGCCCATCTCCGACAGGTTTTACCATCAGGTTTTTAGACAGCTTTCGTTTTTTGAAACTGACTGTTAATCATTCCCATAGACTTCAGTAGAAAAGCTGAGCTTGGATTCTCTGACCATCGGATTAAAAATCTGCCCATTTTCTCAAAAAACTTAGAACATGGTCATTCTTTTTGGCAGATTGGAAAATGTACTGTTCCAATGTTTAGGGGTACGTCTGAATTCGTAAACATGGCCAAAAAAAGGGCCCCCAAAAACAGCCAAAAAAAACTATTTAAAAAATTTTTTGGATTTTAAACAAAAAAACAACCAGTATTTTATTTTTGCCATGTAGACGTACCCTTACAGATGTATCTTCACTACAGGCAGTTTATCAGTAAATGACTCCTCTTACTGCAGGTAAAACTATTTGCATACAGTTTTTAAAGAGGTTATTCAGGACTAGAAAAACATGGAGGGGTGTTGTGCTTTTTGTTTTTGGAAGAAACCAGCCTTGTTTTTGTAAGTCCATGCAACCCTGTTATTCTGCTGCTGTAAATTGATATAATAATTGGGTTATTTTTATGGTATGTTCCCACAAATAGACATTCCTGCAACAGCTGAGATTGGAGATGACTCAGGAATTGAAACTCTTAGGCCATGTTCACACGGCTTATTCTGGGACGGATTGGAGCCGTACTGCGCGTATTTGCGCTTCAGTACGGCTCCAATCCGTCCCTGTCATTACGGTAATCCACAGTTCTCATAGAGAACTGTGGATTCCGTCGCTCCTCCCCGCTCGGCGAAGCCGCAGCGGGGGGAGAAAGTGACATGCACATTATTTACGGCGCATATGCGCCGTAAATAATGCATTATCTATGGGGCCGTCGGGCAGGATCTGTCCCGCAATTATGGCTTGAATAAGCCGCGTGAACCGGGCCTTAGATGCTGCAGTAAATATTTACTACGTCATCGAAGTGGTTTGGCATAGGGTGGAGATTCCTACAGCCACCCTGCTATGCCGTTAGGCTTATTATAATAGATTGCCGGTTAGTTTTACACTAAGGTTATGTCTACACGGCATAGAAAAACGATCATATTTTCAACAGTTTTAGGATTCTTAAACTGCTGAAATTCCAATCGTTCAGGCAGCCCATAGACTTTATTAGAAAAAACGACCTGTAGTCTACATAGGTTGTTTTTTCTGTGCTCGTTTTCTGGCGCCGGCATATTATACAACATGTTGTATAATACGCCGGTGCTTGGAGTTTTGCCGTCGGTTTCCCATACGATCAATTTCATGGGCCGACAGCAGAAAAACGAGAACTGACTGCAGTTTTTACGAAAAACGTAACAATAAACGGTTGAATTTCGGATTGTTTTTGTCCAATGCCATGTAGACCTAGCCTTACAGTATATTGAAGCAGTAGTGCTTTGAAAAATTGAAAATACCAATGCATTATAGAAGCAATTAGCAGATTATTGTTTAAGTGGGGCTAAAAAAAATAATGTGAAATAAAGTTTGTCAAATTAGGACAAATTGTTTTTTTTTATAAAAAGTGATTCTATTTTTGAAAAGTTTATTAAAAAACAAATATTTTTTGAACCTGCATGAGGAACAATATAAAAAATGTGAACCATGAGCCCACAAATGGTTCTATTAATAAATAGCACTTTTCTTGCAATAAACAAGCACTCATATGGCTACATTGATTAAAAAAAAATAACGCTATGGATATATCCTGCAACATAAAACTATTTTTTCTTTGAAATTTGCAATTGTGATGCAAATGTAGCAAACAGAAAATCCTATACATATTTGGTGTTGCTTCACTTGTGCTGAAAGATAAAAAAGTGACAAATTTATGCTGCATGGTGAATGGAACAAAATGAAAAAAATTATAGAGTTGCAGTTTTTGAAGGGGTTTAGGCGAGCAGCAGTGCTTAGCTGTAATCTGAACTCCAATTTATGTCTATACTAGAGTACCGACCTGCACCTATCAAACATTGATGGTATATCTTAGTGATATGCTATCTATGTCTGTAGTGAGACAACCCCTTTAAGGTAGAAAAAAAGCCTGGCCCTAAGGATGATGAAGACCGAAAAATCTCATTAATTGTCAAAGAATTTCAAATAGCAACATAGTTCCAAGTTTTAATTACATACTTCTTATAGGTTTAATGGTCTGACTGGCCTTCAACATTACTTTCTGAAGTCCCATCCTTACCCATTGAAACATTTGTTTTGCTTGCCCTCCACTAAGAGATTTCATGTTTTTTTCCCCTCTCTGTAATAATTCAAAGCTGATTATTTTGTAAACTGAAAAATTGTATGTAAATTAAGATTTAAATTCTGCAGTATTTTGGCTACTTTTTAATTCCACTCTATTAGAGCATGGCTGTGTTATGTGACTACAGCTTAGTTGCTGTGCCTACAGGGAGTCTAAGCGCTTCCATATGACCTGTTTTGTTATGCACTACTACTGCTTAATATTGGCAATTATTATTTACCAATCTTGTCTTTTTTGTCATTAGAAGTTATATATTTGCTTTATAACAAGGAGGAATTTCCCTTTATTACAATATATGTTTATAAGGCATAAGTTAGTTTTTGCATAATAAGTTATCACCTATCCCCATAGAAAATTTGTTGAGATTCTCTCCACTAGGAAACTCATCCATGATTCCTTAAAGGGGTTTTCTCATTTTAACGATTAGCTTTCAACATATAGGAAAAGGTAAATGAAAGTTATTATTAAATACATTGCTCTTTTTATTTTGCTTTGTTGAGGGGGTAAGATAGATTTTATCTTATCTTAGTGCACACAAGTTTCTCTTGCTTACAGATTTCTCTCTCTGATTTGTTGGAAGCTGCTATGTGTCCATTGAGATGTTACTCCCTGCTGTGTGTAATCTCTATTAACAGAGCTTTGTTTGTTTAAGATAAGGATATGCTATCAGTTTCTGAAAGTTGCGAGTCACACCTATCCCCAGAACAAACCCTTAAAACTCTCATTCTAAATGGAAAAGTGGCTCCACAAGTACGACCCCTCTCCATTTATTTCAACGAGCATTTCAAGTACAGCCAAATGCAACTGCTTGGCTTTACTTGGAACTCCCAGTGAAATGAATGTAGAAGGGCCATGCTTATGCAGTTAATTCACCATTCAAAGCGGGAATTTTGGGGGCCCATTCTAGAAAAAGATGCGAGTGCCAGAGTTCGGACCCACAGCGATCTGACATTACTGGCATTTCCTATTGAATATCTGTATCAAAATCTACGTCTATGATGTCAAAAACCACTTTGATAGGCTCCCTCACCAAACATATTATTCACTGCAGTATGCTACACATGTGAACAGAATTGTTTGTACCCTTTCCTTAAGCCCTTCCCGCTAC
The DNA here is from genome assembly GCA_025379985.1 of Phyllomedusa bahiana. Taxonomy (NCBI): domain Eukaryota; kingdom Metazoa; phylum Chordata; class Amphibia; order Anura; family Hylidae; genus Phyllomedusa; species Phyllomedusa bahiana. The sequence goes on along the minus strand of JAODAL010005555.1, from coordinate 136,181 downwards.
GTGGCTATCATAACATGGATTTAGATTTTTTTTACTCCTCACCTTCCAAGAGCCATAACTTTTTATTTCTCTACTTAGACATATGAGGGCATACATTTTACTGGACAGGATGTACTTTCCAATGACGTCAATCCATACCATACTTGGATGGGGAAATGTGAAAAAAACTTATTTGTGCCATGTTTGCATGGATTTTGTTTTTATGACGTTCACTCTTCAGAATAACTGATGTTTTACCTGTATTCTTCCGGTTGAAATGATTCCGTCAATACCAAATATGTAGGATTTTCGTTATATTTTAGTGTCATAAAAAAAATATCCAAACCGTTTTTATTTTATTAAATTTGCGCTGTTGTGGACCAACTTTTTTGTGCTTCCACCTATGGACATCAGTGTTCAATAAATTCTGTTATATTTTAATAATTGGACTCTTATGGACACGACGATACCAATTATTTAACATTTTTTATTTGTAAAGTGGCGGAAGGGGGTGATTTAATCTTTTAATATATATATATATTTTTTTATAATTTAAAACTTTTTTTTAGACTTTTCTATACTTGACTACTAGAGGATGTGGTTGCCATCACCCCCTTTTGCATTGTATAAACTATGTAGAAGAGTATTTAAAGATGGAGGTTTTATCACTTTCTGTCTTGGGCAGGAAGTGATAAAATGGGAACCATTAAGGCGACAAAAGCCTTCACAGGGATTTCAGCCACCACATTATTTGTATGCATTCATGGCAACTTACCATTTGATAGTTAATTTATTTTTTATTTTTTATTTTTTTATATTTAAAGATTTATTGGATTTTCAAAATATAACAAAGCAAGACATTATAGTAAACAGGAGTAAGTTGCTCCAAATATGAAAAGAGCCAAAGTCAAACACAAGGTGTACATGAAAAAAAAGCTGCAAGCAACAAACTTGTGTATTCGAGGATATTCTGAACCCCTCACTGTATGCGTAAAGGGTCTCCTGTGGTCCACAACAGATGGATGCTTACGGGAATGCAATTGAGCACTATGACTCGGGGGGAACGGGTATTATTCCTAGAGGGCGTGAAGGAATGCCATTGGGACCCCCTTTTGACTTATAGAGGCAGAAATGGGAAGGAAGAAAATAAAAGGGAGCGGGGGAAAAAAACAAAAAAAACCACAAGTCTCCCAGTCCCACCCACCCCCCGACGACACCGCTCCCCTGGCCATGCCCAATCCCATGTGCCAATGGATAGTGGGGGTGAGATGCGAAGGGACTCAAGGGGATTAAAGAGTTAAGGCTCGGAATTCCGTGGAAGTTTGGTATTCCGTCCAGGGGGCCCAAGTCCGTGCAAACTTGGTTAAATTCGCGTCCGTCCTAGCCACAAGCTCCTCCATGCGCACGTGTGTGCAACCTCATCTACCCAATCTGCCAGGAATGGGGGAGAGGTATTCTTCCATTTACGCGGGATGACTGACTTGGCCGCCTGGAGTAAGTGCCTAGTGAGAGATTTCTTATAGGCCGAACCTGGGAGTTGGAACATGAACAAAAGGACTGCTTCAGGCTGATAGTTAATTTTTGATTGAATATTTATTCTAGCTATGATCCTCAAGTAGTCTTAATAGGTCACATCTTGAAGGTTTCCTAAATCTTGCACTTGTGATTTAATTAGAGCCACTACATCAGTGACTGGCATTGGTGTTTGAACTAGAGAGATCCTGAAAACTTGACCTCCGATAGGGGTTGTTGATTTGGGAGACACTGATATACAAGGATTAAAGTGCAGTGTTGAATATTTCTCTTTAATACAGTCAGGATCAGAATCTATTGATAAAGTATAACTTAATGTTTCGTATCTGGAAAGCTTTCCAAGGAGAGAATTCATTACTCTGGCTGAAAACATAATATTTTTTAAAGCTGGATGCTAAAATACCCATTAAAAGTTGTTAACACTGCAGTTGACAGCATTGGGCAAGTGCAAAGTGAATGTTTTGAAATAAATAGCACTTGGTTGACCTGAAGTGTCAAAGCTCTAGATAAGGTTGTGTGTTTGTCATTATATCTAACATGTTTTACAGATTCCTTGGGGAATGCAGGAAGATACAATTTCACCTTTTCTGTGCCAAAACATTTTAATTATATCTCCTTCCAAGTACAGCGGTTCAGTAACCAAGGAGCTGACATTGATGCATGTGTTGATAAAGCTGCAAACATTCAAAATGAGATTAACAAAGATTTTGAAGAAGGGGTGACAGCTAATTTTGCACAGTGTTCTGCATCTAATTCCGACCAATATATTGATCTAATATTTATAATGTTTTTCATCCTAAGGGAAATTAACAGTGTTTTCTGCCTCATGCCTGCATGCATAAAAACGCAAATGATTACAGAATTGTGAAATTCTTTTCATCTTTAGTCATTGTTGTAAGTTTCTTCCAGCCATGTTTATGGTACCATGCATTCAAGGGTGAAAAGCAGAGAGGGATCACTGGAATTTCGTTATTCTGTATAGGTTTGCTGACCTGCAGATGACACTAATCCAGATTTACAGTACCTGTAATCTCCTTAATTATGTTTAAGGATACAAAGGATACAAGGATCTTATTGCTTAACACCTTTAACAACATTTGCTATTAATTTACTATGTGGCATCGGTAAGTGTGTATGGAAAAAGCTCGCTGGCTGAGCCTGCTCCATACATGGTAGGTAGAGGCTGTTAGTTACAGCCGGAACCTGCCACTTGCAGTTGATTAACGCCTATCCTCGCATTTTAACCCCTTAAATGCTGCTCTAAAATGTATCTAATAGATTGAGAAACGGTGCTACGCACCATTTCAGTCCTCGGTCGCCACCCTTCACCTTTCGTAGGCAGGGTATAATAGATGAGCCAGAGCCAATATTGTGCACTGTCCTGCCATATATTACTATTGCAGAACAGTTTTATAGCAATGGCACCGTCTAGTGTTCAAGTATCCTAAGGGAACTAAACATACAAATAACAGAAAAGGAAAAGTTTTAAAAACATTCAAAATGCTTCCCTTTTTCCTTTAAAAAAAAATGTATGAAAAAATAGAAAACATAACTGGTATTGCTGCATCTATAAAAGTCCAATCTTATAATTCAATAAGGTAAACACTGTAAAAAAAAAAAAAACAAACGCCAGAGTTGCTCTTTTTTAGTCATTTGGTCCCAGAAAAATTTAAGTAAAAAGTGATCAAAAAGTTGCCTGCATCCCAAAATAATGCCAATAAAAATTCACTTCACCCCATAATAAACAAATTCAGAGCCATGGGTCCATAGGTCTAAATAATTACATATGTGATACATTTAGATACAGATAAACTGCTATTAGCGGTACACTGATTTTTTTTACAGTTTTGGAAATTATTCAGCTTGAAATTCTAAATTGATGGTAAATAGAATTAGAAAAAAAACATATAGCAAGATTTTATTTTATTATATCATCCTGTAATCCAAAAATCTGTTAATCTGGCACTAGTTTCCAACAGAGAACTACATAATAATCTTGACAAATCCAAAGCAGAAGATTGAACAGAGAACAAATTAAATTTAGGCCGATGTATGTTATTTTATTTTGGGTGAAGAAAATCTTGACTTTTTATATGACCTGCCAACAATCCAGAATATCTGAAATCCTGACCAGTCAGGTCCTGTATTATATATAAAGCTGGAATATGTGTCGCACACCATGGCATACGCAGCCATGGAGCTGAACTTGGAGATGAACTCGAGATGACGCCCTTGTAGTTTGGTGTAAGGCCCCAGATAACAGTGGGTCGGGCCAAATGACAGACTCTTCTCTTCTTTTTTTTGCAAACTTTCCTTTTCTACATCTATAGATGTGAGATAGAAAATACATGATTGTTCTGTGATTCGATTTATAAGAAAAAAAAATCCATTGCCGCTTTAAAACTGTAGGGTTTTACTGTCAGGCGAATTACTCTAGATTGTTGTAAAGCCTATTCATCACACAAATAAAATCAAATAGTGTTAAGTTAAAGGAGGCCGTATTTAGCTGTTTTCTATAAAAGTGCTTCATGCCGCCTGAAAACTGAGTAAATGACAGCAATTTCTTGTATTACTTTACCCCCCTTGCAAATCAGACTAGCAAATTTTCCTGTCTCTTGTTATTTGCATAGCAAGAACCATATTTTCCCTGTCGCATGTGATGTCTTTTGAGCCCATGTCAATGTATTCCCCTTCTATTCACCCCTTTCTTTGAAGGCAGCTGACACGTTCTTCACTTTGCTTTTTGTCTGCAAAATTTTTCGTATTCATTTTCCCCCCTCTCTTCTTTCAATCCACTCACTTGTCCATCTGCTTTCACTTTTGTTTGCTTGAGCCGGTCTCTCATCCCAACTTGATAATGAGGAATGCAGTGTGACCCTGACCTCCATCAGCCCGGGCCTAACCTCCTGACACAGTGACATAACCTCTGACCCTCTACTTGACAGCCTGATTAATTACCTTGTGTTATGATTTATGAGTAAGTGCTATGCAAAAATAATAGACAACAGGTGGTCCTTTAAAAACGTTTTGTGCCATATTTTCTTTGCTTGATGATTTTTTTCCCCCCTCTCCGTTCTGCAAGTGTTTGAAGATGGGAATTTGCTAGGACAAAGGGGGATTGGCAGCAAAGGAAGGATTCTTGTAGCAGCGGAATTCATGGAGGGAGCAAAGATGCAGCTTGGCTTGAAAATGCTGCGTGGAGAACAGTTGCCAAAATGTACACAAAACACAGGCCACTGGCATTTTTCTTTAATTTCCATCCCAGGTCACGTCTTCCGAAAATTGGCCAAATAAAAAGGGCTTAACTGCTTGTCTTCACAGCTCTGTTTGCTTTCAGAGCTTCTGATTGGTTGCTAGGGGCTCAGCTTAGCGGTCATAGGACATTCTGATTCATCCATGGCATGTATAGGGCATTATTCTATGGATTTGAGCAGAGAATGCTGTCCGCTATTCACTTGTCGTATAGTCATAATAGCAATGCATAGGCCTCTTGAGCGCTAGAGACTCGTAGGGAAATAAATGCATGGGATTCATACGTATGTGGAAAATTCGGTCAACATTTATTTTGTTACATTTTGTGTAGGTGTTTGTTGCTGTATGATCCTTGTTGGCCGTTAAGCATCGAGACGTACTAAAAAGATAAAGCTAAGAATGTTTATGTGCAAAGTATTAGGAGAGCTAATAAAATCCTCAGCACTTTTAGAAACCACATTTCTCCTCATTTTTGGATCTGTTGTAGATTTGTCTCGTTGAACTACTGTATAGTTAGAGCTTGTTCAGGGAAGTACAGGATTGTAACCTAATTAAAAAGCTATCTAAATTTTTCTAAAACTTGTGTTTTCTTGGAAGCAATCTATGAGAGGAGGAAGAAGTTTTTTTACCTGCATAAAATCATTTGTATTTTTTTTTTTTTTATTTCGTAGTTTGTAAAAAATAGAAACACAAAACATTTGTGGCCAAAAAAGTATACATTTAACGTACTATTTTATTGGATGACTGTGACGGATACTTCTGATGGATTCCATCTGTCGGCCATACATCTCCAAAAGATTCCCATGTTAAAAATGTAGGCATTAAATGCAGATATTTGACTGGTATGAGATTTTATTGGATGAAAGTCAAATTGTATAACTTGATGCAAATCAAGAAAGGTTAAAGGTAGATATATCTGAACATTAATGTAACTTTGATTCACCATTAGTAGGACCTGGTGAATTATAGGACATTAATAGAACCGTATGCACATTTTATAATTAAGGAAAAGATGTTTTAGAAGAAAGCTCTAATAATAGCAATACTAATTAGTACTAAATATTATATAAAATTCTTAGTATATGGTTGTGTTCTCATACATTCAGATGTACCTTATTTCTTTCACACTTGAGGCATGTCCCAACGGCCGGTTTTGCAGACGGTTTTGTTTTCCTTCCGGCTGTTCCTCTGTACTCATCGCAGGACCCAAAATGCAAGTACGTAGGAACTTTTTGAGCCAAGGATTGATAACATTTCAACTCTTTATTCATAATAAATGCAATTGTGCAGAGGGTAAAAAGTTGTAGCAAAGAAACCAACGCGTTTCGGGCGCAAACTACCGTGAAACAAGGGCAAAGTTTGACGCCCGAAACGCGTTGGTTTCTTTGCTACAACTATTTACCCTCTGCACTATTGCATTTATTATGAATAAAGATTTGAACTTTTATACTCCATTGGCTGAAAAGTTCCTACTTACTTATAAAATTCTTAGTAGATGGTTGTGTTCTCAGACATTCAGATGTACCTTATTGCTTTCACCCTTGAGGCATGTCCCCACGGCCGGTTTTGCAGACGGTTTTCGGTTTTGAAAGCCATCTGCAAACCGGCTGACAAAGGTCTACACCAACCTCTATGGAAAATCCGTGCAGCAGTCCCCAGTGCACGGATTTTCCAGCGGACGTTTTTTTTAGACCACTGCCGGTTTGAAAATGATTGAACATGTTCCTTCTTCCGCCGGGTTTCGGGCGGAACATGAACATTTCAATGCGAAGGGGGAAGGCTTTTCTCCGCAAACCACGGCTCCAAAACAGAGCAACTATCAGTCAGATAATCCGACCAGTATTTGCTCTGTGCCGTGGGGACGCGTCCTTAGACTTGGTTCACATCTGTGTTTTTCTTTCCATTGCTCTATTCTGTTTTAAAATCTTAAAAACTGACAATAGCGGTCGCCCATTGACTTCAATGGTGTTTTTAGGTTTTTAGTTTGCTTCAGCTTTGCTCTGTTATTATAAATTTCAGTTTTTCTGTACGGAAAAAATAGCGCAGCTCTGCAATTGTTTCTGCAAAAATCTGACGGAAAAGACCTTCGTTTTTTTTTTACGTTGAAATCAATGGAAAACGGATGCAAAAGAATCAGTATCTGTTTTCATCCATTTTTACATCCGTTAAGCCGATTGAATAAATTATTTTGCATGCGCAAACAGGTTTCAGACATTAGAAAAGAAATCAGTTTTTAATGGAAAGAAACTGATGCAAACGGAAACAAAAGTATCTGTTTCTTTTTCAAAACCTGTTCTTCAGATCTATTAAGAAAACAGAAAAACGCATTTCCGTTTGCATCAGTTATTGTCCGATTTTGGCGATAGATCCATCCTATCTGTTTTGAATGGAAGCCAATTGCAAATGTTTTATGCTGTTTCATAGGGAAAATACTGCAGAAGATCTCTCTTCCGTTTCTGCTCCTTCTTTTTCTTTTGGGTGGCTGAGGAGGATTTTGAACAGCAGGCAGGTATGGGGGACTACGTGCTGCTAGAAGGTTGGGGAGATATCAATTTCCTACCATAAAATACTTTACAACTATTCATGTTATCCCGTGTTTTACAGATTAGTGAAAATGCTATAGCTTGAGGTGCACTATTGGTAGCCATTCATCAGCTTGGTAGGCTTGTAGGCTCTCTGTAATGACCTGTGAATTGGGAGACGGGCTTATCAGGTTGAACAATCTTGTTAATAACTTAACTGGTTGGGATCCAGCAATTTTCTGGGATCATTGTCCTTTTCATCTGGGTTATCCATCTAAAAATAGCTTATATGAGCTCTGCAAGTGTTGCCTTTTTGTCAACACTTGATCTGTCCTGTGTCACATACAAGAAGCAATTTGTAGGGGGTCCATAATTAGCCTAAAACTACTTTTATAGGTTCACATAGGCGCATTACTGAAGTATCATGTAGTGAAATACGAGTCCAACAGAAAAAGAAGTTAAAATAATTTAAAAGTGTGTTGGGAATTTCTTTGCAGTCGTATTTCTTATAAAGCACAATAAAAGGAGACATTTCTGAGAAATGAAAACTTGTAAAGCATTTTTTGTGACTTGGTTCACAGAAAGTATTCATGACTCTGTTACGGACTGCCAAAGAGATTTTAGCAGAGATTTTACAATCTCCTCCAGAGATTTTATGCTTTGTAGGGAGGAAGAAAAAAAGCTTAAGCCATAGTTGCTTTTAACAGACGTGAGATCATATTGAGAAAGAGCTGCTTTAGTTTCCTGGATGCTTTCTTCTAGTGCAGACCAAACCCTGCACCAAGTCCGATGCCTGTTCTAAAATATTTGCGTGCCAATAATGTGCAGTGTAAATAATCACCGGATATCGTTACTTCTTCTCCATTTACTTCTTTCACAGTGAGACCTCTACACTGTTTAAAACTCAATTGAGAAGGAACAGTTTTAAATTGATTTTTGACTGCAATTATTTAAAAATCCAAATGTTTTATTTCCTTAACCGTAGATAAAAAAGTATTGATGTTGCGTCGCCGTAAAATTGGACAAACGAGTTGGATAACGATCAGTGACCAAGTGATAAATTTCCTCACTTTGAAGTTTTACATTTGTGTTTGTCTGTTTCATTTTTTCACATGTGCTAGGTACAGTAAGAATACCCATTTTTATGAAAAGGTAAAGTAATATTAAGACTGCTACTTAAGTTACAGTCTGTATTACAGCACATTCCATCAACAGCTGCTTTAGAATTCTGCAGCTCAAAAGGAGTAACGTTACTCATTTGGGAGAGAAACTATGTAGGTGTGTGGAGACTTATACTCCATGCGTGCTCCGCTGAAATTTAAATATAGTCAAATAAGCTCAAGGAAAAAGAGCTAGGACTTTGCACCATGTATGGGATGTAGCAATCCTCAGGTCACCTCTGACATACTGAGCCTTGTAATATGCCTGGGAGTAAATCCAAACAGAATACTCATCTACAGACAGCTATGTTTAGGTTGTTTGCTTCATATCGCAAGGCTCAGTGAGTCGGATGTGACTTGAGGAATGCTATAACCAATAGGTGACGTTGAGTCCTATCTCTTTCCCCCTGAGCTTATTTGAAGATATTAGAATTTCAAAGTCTGCCAAGCTAAAATTACAAATCCCTTCCAGTTTAGTACTGTATTGATGTCTTTATACCAACAACAAATATGGTATTAACAGGCACCTTTAGATATTTAAAAAAGGAAATGGTGCTACACGTGTGTTGTTACGGCAGCTTAGAAGAGAAGAAAAGACATAATATATGACTAATGATGTCCCAAAACTTTATTAAATGGGTTGACCAAGCTATTTTTATTTAAGGGTATGTTCGTATGGCATTTTATGGCACGTGTCTTTGTGCACCGTAATACTTCTGCTGTTGAAAGTACGCACTGGCCAGCCCGTACTTTCAACAGCGCAATAATCTTGCCTCCTATTAGTTTCGTTTTTCCCCTGTGCGTAATCACCTGTAAGGAGTGAAGTCACTTCTTTTTGTGGGCGCACAGTACGAGCCGGGGAATACGCAGGTTTACCAGACACTCAGTGAGGGCTATGATTTTACCGTATTTGCGGGGCGTACTTCTGGCTCATTACAGTGCAATTACGTGCTGAAGTACGCCCTGCAAATACGCCTTCTGAACATACCCTAAATATTAAAAAGAAAAAAACATACTTGCCTCTCCTCTCACTTCCTTTCTAGTGCTGCCACCATTCCCCATCTCCTCTGGTTCTTCTGTTGATGTCTGGAGCTGTGTTTGATGATGTCACTGGTTGTAGCTATTCGTTTCCAAAACGATGACATCACTACATAGTTACATAGTACGGTTGAAAAAAGACACGTGTCCATCAAGTTCAATCAAGGGTGGGGAAAATGTGGGTGAAGGGAAGGAGACAAGGATTTTAAGCCCAGCCTCCCCACTGGTGAATGCCCTGAAACCCACAAGGCAAGAACCAATCTGCTCCAGGAAGACCCCATCTCTGACCTCAGAGCCGCCACCAGCCAAGATACAGAATTTTACATGGCTACGTACGCATTAATAATCTTTAGCTCCAGGTAGGTATCTAAGCCTTTCTTGAAACTCCCAACTGTTCCTGCTGTGACCAGCTTCTCAGGCAGGCTATTCCACAGATTTACAGTTCTCACAGTGAAGAACGCTTTTTCTGCATTGGCACTTTCAATGCCACTATGGTGAGCAGTGGCATCATCAGCTTCAAGTGACTGCTGCAACATTCTTGAGCTGACTGCAGAAGTCACAGACAAACTGGAGGAGATGCTGGATGGGGGCAGGGCTGGAACGGAGAAGGAAGGAATATATATATTTTTTTTTATTTTAACAGGGTACCAGCAGCCTCATTATATTAATAATAAAAATAAACCTGACAACCCATTAAACTAGATCATAGGTTAAAAACTATTTAAAATGAGTATTAAAAAGGAAAGATGTATTTTGTAAATTGTTAAACATGCTGCTAATAAGGTGATAGAAAAAATAGGGCATGATAATCAAAATTTACTTAAAAACTATACATACAAAGCAATGATGACAAATATGAGCAATAATGCAAATCTCAAATACTGCGCAGAAAAAGCTGTGTGAAAATTCCAGAAAGTGTAATGCATACAAAATATCTAAGACTATGAAACTGCAAAACACTTACAAAATGTTTAAAGAATGGGACTATGGAAACCCAAATATTCCATAAATATGTGGTAAGTGATGTGTTACATATCCCTTTGTACCACAGCTGTAATCCTCATGCTTAGCTCTGTCTTTTTGTTCTGCAAAAACAAAAATATAGAGCAGAACTATAGAGCTGAACTAGGGGTTACATTGGTGGGTATGAGTTCTGACTAACTGTACTTTTGGAAGTGCACAGCAGAACTGTGAATGCAGCTCTGGGTGATAATGCATGTTGAAACTGCCTGTATATTCTCTAATACAATTAATCACTATATCTTATATACAGAAATTCTTAATGGGAGGGGAAATATTGTCATAAGGAGCATCATGTAGGTTTCTATAAAAGACTGTTACAGGATAACCTGTTGTAGCTCAGTGGTTAGCATTGTTGCTCTATAATGCTCTAGTCTTGAGGTGGCTTATATTATAGCTTATATTGTGCACTCTAAGGGACCGTTCACACGGCGTTTTTGGATCTGATTTTGGGTCTGTTTTGGATCCGAAAATCGCATCCAAAAACGCAGCGGCGATCGGTTCCTAAACAGATCCAACACGTATTTTACACGTAACTGCATGTTTGGATGTGTGTTGGATGCAGCAGGATCGCACCCTATAGTTTCAAACAGGGCTCCTGCTGTGTCTTTCGGACATCAATTCTTGGAACAGATCCGAAAGACGCAATGAGACACGCATCAGCGATCACTCGTGTGAACGCCATTGCGTTTTTCAAGGTAAAAGCAATGTAAATCACATTGCCCATTATTAGATATGTGTTTGGGTCAATTTAGGGTCCGACAGACATATACAAACACGTATCTAAAACACGCTGTTTGAACATACCCTAACAGTTAAAGCTTTTATATTAGTGGAAGGGCACTAATAGCTTTTGGTGTTGCTGATTTGGAAGACTGAAGAAACCTCCACCTTTTTATGAGATTCCCAGAGCAATGCAATTAGAGGGAAGGGGAAGCACCACACATTAGCCGCACTGTGATTTAATATGTTTCTAATTGCTAGTGACCATGTTGCCTGATCATGGTAATAATATGTAGTTAATATAATCCTTGTAAAAACTGTAATTTTCTGTATCGTAGCCCATGAAAAACCTTTCGTAGTAGTAAATCATCAACAGAGGCAAAGTCTATGGTCTTCATGTAATTGTTTTACAGAAAATGTTGTTTATTGGCTGGATGTAAATAATGGCTTCCTCATGTAAGGAGCATTAAAGGGAATGTGTCATCAAAAATGAGTTATTGTTTAACTCACGTTTTTATGTTAAACACATTTTTTAAGAATTTTTGGTTATATTTTTTTCATTTTCCATATCACTTTCAATGTTTTTTAATAATTCTTAAGTCCTGCAGTTTTCACTTTGGCCACTAAGCCTAATAATTTTCTGACACTTCCTGTTCTGGATAGAAAGGTTCTCAGTTCTCTGCTCATTATTAACAAAAGCAGGATAATACTGAAAGAAGACACCAGTGTGAATATATAACTCAGGATCCACCGATCACAAGAGGAGATACCAGTTCACCCTTTCACCTCCCTGCACAGTGACTTCTTCCCAGGTCATAGAGCATGACTAGAAAACTCTCCTATAGAAGTCAGTGGGACTGAGTCAGTCTTAAGACTCCTATGTGCATGAAGCTGCTGTAAAGGATCTCTCTGACTGCTGTTAAAGCAGTGTATACATTGCCTAGTGGCCAAAGTGAAAACTGCAGGACTTAAGAATTATTAAAATATATTGAAAGTGATATGAAAAATTAAAAAATAAACAACCAAAAATTCCTAAAAAATGTGTTTAACATAAAAACGGGACTTAAACAATGACTAATTTTTGGATGACGCATTCCCTTTAACAGGGACTGTGAGAATAACTGAACACACGTAATGATCCTTAGGGAGTAAAATATACCTGTCAGATTCTTCTTGAATTCTGCCATCAAAAACCGTGTCGGACGAGGCAAGTTTTACTTGTGGGTTTAGATCATTTTTTTTCAGCAGATTTACAGTCAGAAAACCAGTTCCATTAATCTCTTGTGGGTTTTGGAGGCAGATCTACATTCAAAATGACATGCAAATGTTTTGAACGCATCTAACATGAGGTTTTTAGCCATTCCCATTTGACCTCAATATAAAAATTTTCTCATGGAATACGAAGTAATAATGAATAAGGCATATTTTCTGTTGAGGTCACTGGGAATTGGTTTACTTTCAGTTTTAGACAAGTATTTGAAGTCGGAATCCACATAGATTCCGACGTGAAATACTTATCATGTGACAGAGCCTTACCTTTTTGTACCCAAGTTGGTTGTGAAGAATATTGTTTATCATTAAATCCACATGCAAATCATTTTTTTTTTTTTTTACACTTATTTAAAAAAAAAAAAATGCTCATAATAGCAGATATTCAAGAAATCATGTTAGGGTATGTTCACACAACATTTTGGATCCGTTTTTACCAGAAGAGAAACTGCATCCAAACGGCATCCAAAAAACATATCCAAATACGCAGCTGCAGATGCTTTTTTGGAGCGTTTTGCACGCTATTTTGGATGCGTCTTTCAGATCTGTTTTTCAATATATATACACAGTATACACTAGATAAAATTCAGGCAATAAACTTGAGACTATTCACAAATGATACCATCCATAGAAGTTGTAGTTTGAAAAGGTAGAATCTTTAGAGTAATACACTAAATCGGCCCCTAGAGGTCTCTTTTGATCTAGAAGAACTGTTTGAATTTTAGTAAACCTAATGACCTACGTTTTCACTTAGAAGGGAAAGTGGTTAAGTAGAAAGTGTAAAGAGGAAGCCCAACAGGAGGGTGCTACCAGCTTTTTACATGTTTTTTCAGGGAAGCCCAATAGAGGGCGCTCCCAAGCATTTTACATGTTTTTCAGAGGAGCCCAATAGAGGGCGCTAACAACATTTACTATGTTTCAGAGGAACCCAAAATAGAGGGCTCACCAGCATTTTACATGTGTTTAAAATCTTATAAATCACTTTTATATGTATTAAATTATATAAAAGCAGTTTTTTTTTGTATAGAATGGGTGTTTATAGAAATTATAGAAGTTTTTAATAATAAATTTATTAATGTTTTAGATAAATAGTTTATTATAGAATGTTGAGTGGTTTTAGTATTATATTGAAACCACTGAATATTCTATAATAAACTATTTAAATCTAAAACAATTAATACATTTATTATTAAAAAAACTTCATAATTTCTATAAATACCCATTCTATACTAAAAACTGCTTTGATATCATTAAATACATATAAAAAGTGATTTATATGGTTAAACACATGTAAAATGCTTATAACGCCCTCTATTAGGCTTCCTCTGAAACTCATGTAAAATGCTGGTAGCTCCCCCTAGTGGGCTACCTAACGTAGGTTACTAAAGTTCAAACAGTTCTTCTAGATCCAATGAGACCTCTAGGGGCTGATTTAGTGTATTACACTTCAAATAAGTAAACATGCATCAGCGATCACTCGTTTGAACGGAGATGTGTGTTTTACATTGAAACTAATGTAAATCAAACTGCACATTGTTAGATACGTTTTTGGGATCCGTTTTGGGTCCGAAAAACGGATCTGAAAAACGTCATGTGAACATACCCTTAGTGTAGCAACACCTGCTGTTTCTTTTCAACAGCTTTGCTGTGTCTAACTCCATAAATCTGTCCAAGTGGACACACATGCTTAGTCTTGCCTATCTCTCTCGTTTGTTATGTGGAAAGATCCCTGGTGTAGTAGATGCCTTTGACGTTACAGCATCCTCTCTGCTTGTCAGAGGAGAAGACAGCAGTTACACTTGCTTCATGTCTACTCTGACAAGCAGAGAGTATAGTGCAGCATCAGAGGCAGCTGGATCATCATACCAGGGATCGTTTTCTTTTTTGGCCCAAAAAAAGTTGTCATAATAGATACTGTTAACAAGGGATTTTACTTTCCAAATATTGCGATCACATGATCAGGATAGATTTTTATCCATTGAACGTACACAATGAAGGTTTTCCGTAAATGATAGCAAGCAGAAACTTTGGAAACCCCAAAATAATTGCAAAATTGAATAACATTTTCATTCTATAAATAGAACACTCATTTCTTAAAACCAGAGAATGTAGAGATATAAAGCTCTGCTGTTTTATTACAAATGTCTACTAATTATGAAAGTTTAAAGTAAAATAGACTGCACCCTACAAATGGCCTATACGTTCCCTATGAATCTTGTATGTAACCAGGAAATTAGAATGAGCACAATGCTCATGTGAAGCCATGCCACAGAAATCCGTGATTTGCTATTTACATGGGTTTTTCCATTGATGCGTTTTAATGAGGTATCTTCCACTCTCCGATGACACTGTTACAGATCGGCAGAGTCCTCTCGAGAATGCTTTATGTTGTTGTTTAAACAAACTACAAGGAAGAGCAGGTCCCTGTGGGTGACACCTTTCATGAGTTGTGCTGGAGAAGCAATTTTCACATGCAGCAAGGATTCTGATTATTTATGTCTTCTATAATAGATGTCACATGACTACAGCTCTGAGGAATATTGATTTGGCTACGTTACACCCATGTCTAACGCCATACATACATACACAATTAATAAGGCTGTTGGAACGAACACAGCCGGTTGCACTTTATCACTTGAAGTTATTACTTAAAAAGCAAAACTGTATAACTAATGACTGTTTCTGCATTCCATGCTGTACTCATTTCTATATACATACCCTCAGCTTTATAGCTATGCATGCAAAACGAACAGAGGGGAAACCATGTTGGTTGACTTCTTAGAATCTGATAGAAACTTATTGCAAGTTGGCGCTTTGAACACTTAAAGGCATGTGGATTTTTCAGGTTTTTCAAAAATGCGTTCACAGTGCATGTTTACCTTGTACCCAGGGAAAGCTCTCACGCTAAATGACAAAATTATTCATAGACCTCCATTACTCCAAAGACGCTAGAATAGTCTAATTTGGGTTCCATGGATGCACTATAAAAAGTTCACCATGCAATATATGTTTTTTTGGTTTTTTTTACAAGGGTAACTCTGTATATGACATATAGCACTAATGGAGACTTTGGGTGACATGTATGAATGGGGCTGCGCCACAATCCTGGCGTCAAAAAGCTGTAGTAGACCAGTTCTATAGCTGTATGAACAGACGTAGTCCAAACTTTGTCGTGATAAGTGCCTCAGTACCGCGCCAAAGACACTTTTTAGCGCATCAAAGTTTAGGGGCGTTCTGGGGGCGTCGCAACACATTCATAGAATTGGACACATCTATGATTCTTTGACGCCAAAACTTTGGCAAGAACAGTTAGAACAGCCAGACCAGGTTAAATGTGGTACTTGAGCCAGACTTGCTGTATTGGCACTACACTGCTCCTGTATGTATGATCTGCTTAAGGATAGGTTCATACATTCTGACACATTCTACACTGCCTTAAAGCTATTTAGAACTGGTCTATCAGCACCTGAATACATACATGTCACCCTTTGAGATGCAGTATGAACAGAGCATTTGTATGTAAAAATCTAAATGAAACAAGATAACCAACAAGTCTGCCACAGCAAAACAGAAGTTACAATTTCAAAATATTGCAAATATAGAAGTCATTAAATATAGTAGATATCATATATATTAAAGGAGTTGTCTCATTACAAGCTTTCAGCCTACTTCAGTGTGCCTGGCAGTTGAATTGAGGGGCGTGCTTCTTGTCTGCCTCTTCTCCTCCCTCTTCCCCCCTCCCCTCAGCACACAGAAAGCTCTCCTCCATAACTTCTATACACAGGGGAGGGGGGCGAGGGGGTTTGCTGCCAGAGTTAACCCTGTTGGGGCCTGCCTAGGTCTGCTGCAGGTGCTAGATCAGCTGTATTAGGGCTGATCTATGGTGTGGAGAGGTCTGTGAAGCTGTGTATGCTAATAGCAGAGCAGAGGGGACGCATGTGTTCCTATACCACCTGCTTAGCATACAAATCTCCACATCTCCAGCAATAACAAATCCTGTCAGAACAGACACAGAGCAGCTGGGAAGTATTACTATACTCAGGATGTGTCACTAATACAGCAGAGCATGAAGCGTTCACATGCCCCCCTGATCTGTTTATTAGTATAGTCAACAGCTCCACAGATACATCATATTATAGTAAAAACACTTCATTGCTGTCACATCTATTGATCAGCTTACCTCTGCTTCCTCAATCTGTGTAGGAGAGCAGGAGGAAGCAGGCAAAACACAGGGTTAATCCCGGGAGACACAGAAGCCAGAGCCCTCCCCTCCCTCCACTACCCGAAGCATTCTGTGCGGGAGGGGCTCTGTGCTCTGACCTGTATCCTGAAGGTGATGAAGTCATCAGACCTGGACAGCCGTGAGATAAAGATCAACAGTCTGCTGCTATAGAGATTTGAGAAGCTGATGTCATACTATTAACAGGGATAAATCAAAATCAGTAGACTTTTGTAATGAACAAATATTGCAAAGCTGCTTGTTTTTTAAAGATCTTTTAATTAAAACCAATTTGGGAGCGAGACAACCCCTTTAAGTATAGTCAATATGTAAATGTAAAATATTAAATATAATAAAAATATAAATATACCATTTTAAATTAAATATTTTAACATTGTTGAGCACAACCTATTATAGAGGAATATGTTTGTCTTCTTGAGACCCCCTGTCCTGCACTGAGATCCTTTTAGGTTACCCTCTTCATCACCACCTTGTGAATATATCACATCTACTGTATAATACTCTTCAACACTACCCTGGCTTGTTTTCTGTCCCTATTTTTCTCTGTGTACAAGAACTGGTCTATCTTCTGGATAAAAACTGTGGAAAAGACTTGGTGAAATAATAACCAGCAAAACAGACATTTCAAAGCAATTGTAATAATCTTGGGAAGTGCATACATGGCTGACATACAATGAAATACATTGCAAGCTCTAATTTGCAGTCAAAACTTGCCCTTATCTTGCTTGCAGTGTATGGATAGAGCAATTGTCATGGTTAGATACATTAGACTGAAGTGCAATGGCCAGATATCACCTACCTTATGTATCCCATTTCTCATTTTATTACAGGAGGGCTTTGCAGTAATTGTGCTGAACCCAAATGAAAACTACATTGAAGTGGAGAAAAGCAAACCTCTGGCACAGCAGCAATCTCCAGACAGCTCTGATGAGCCTGCAGAGAAGAGGGAGCGGAAAGAACGGATCCTAAAAGATAACAAGAAACGGAGAGACTTTTATGAGAAATACAGGAACCCCCAAAAAGAAAAGGAGACTATGCAATTGTACATAAGAGTAAGTTATCGGCCTCATTTTGAATTGTCTTTTTTTCTTATTCGAAAACTTTTTGTGGTACCTAATAACCATTGATCAGTAAAGTTCTGTGACGCCTGTGGGCTGCTGTGGTCCTTTTAGCTTGTATCAAACACTGACACCATCATCCATTCACTGTATGTTATTGCAGATCAACTCTATTATGTTTGATATCTGGTATCTTAATTTGCAACCAGACACTTGTCTATTGGTTAGTCTATAGGATACAGAAAGTTCTGTACGCTCCTGAAATATTCAAATAATCGACAGAGACGAGAGCTGGGACTCTGGCGCCAGCTGTTGGAAGTAGTGTCCATTAAAGTCACATCCAACCTATTAAAGAGTCTTAAAATATAACCAGTAGGCCTCTCACCCAGATGCCAGAACCCTGTTCTGCACTGCCAAGGAGCAAACACCCTGAAACCGATATCTGCAGGTGGGAAGACTCCCCATATGGAAAAGTTAATAGCTTGGCTTAAAATCCCTACTCCTGTTTCCAAGCTCTTGTTTGTTTGTGTAGTTTGTTTCCCATGGAGCACTGCATGGCCTGTAAGTCTTCATACACCTTTATGGTGTTCTCCCTCAAGGAGGAACGTTACTCCTGAAATAAATAGTCTTGTAGATATTTTGTCAGTGAAACAAGGATTTTTCATGGCTTGGTTTTCTCCATATTTTAACTGGTGTGAAACTGGTGCTTGACTAAATGGGGGATTTGCTTAGCCAGTTGTAGTGTAAAGTGCTGCGGAATATGTTGGCGCTATATAAATAAAGATTATTATTATACTGATGATAACCCCTCCAATCTTGTAGTGGTCATCTTAGTATCCAGACCTTCAGTGATCACAACATCTCATGACATGTCAGAGGTTAGATATCATTTAGGTACTCCTTGCATCGGGATTAGAAAGTAGAAGTATAGCAGAATGGGAGCAGAAAGCTCTCCGTGTTATGTGCAGAGTGCATGTAGTGGGCGACTATGGTAGTCAAAGGGTGTCAGAGAGGGAGTGATGTTTTGGTAACATTTCTTGTATAGTCCAGTAATATGCAGTCATTTTGTTATTTCCTGTAGGGTTAAAGGTGGTCCCAACTTTACACAACTTCTACTTGTTAGAAGGTTCTTTTAGAAATAAGTTATCTACAAATTTTCCCTCTGCTGTGACACTTGTGATCAACTTTAATCTGTGTAAAACCTGCCAGCAAGCATTCAGTTTCCCTGTAGCACCACCACAGGGTGTATTAAAAGGGTTTTCTCACGACAATGATTATCTTTAAACATATAGGCAAATGTAAATAAAAACTCTTATCAAATACATTACCGTTCTGATTTTACTTATTTTATGAGCTAGAGGAGATCTTATCACCTGCTTGTTTACACAAGCTTCCCTCGGTTACCAATCATCTCTCTATGCTCTCATTGCTACAGCTGCCCTGGCCGACCATGATGACATCACGCCCTGTTGTGTGTCATCTCTTGTGCAGGAGCTTGTTTATCTATGTTACTGATAAACGTTAACTCTTTGAAGCTCTGTAGCTTGCTGCCTTACTGTTTTAAACATTCTATTAACAATGTTCCTCTAAAAGGATCAGCTAGGAATAGCAGAGCTGATATGCCAATCACTGCTGCCTGTGAAGAGCAGGCTCTATGAAAGCACGGTGAGAACACCCCCTTTAAGCATTACACAGGGCACATTCATGTTAGTGGGTAATCTGTGTAATGCAGGCCAGAACAGGTCCTCCATTGTGAGGAATACGCTTTGTAAATGTTTAAGTCTATGACCAAAAGATGATAATGCTGAAAAAGGTTCCATTCTGATAACTCAGAATTTTCTAATAATGTGTACAAATTGTTTTTAAATGGACAGCTCCTTTAACCCCTTAGTTACTGCCAGTACAGCTCTATTATCTAAGGGTCCTTGTTCCTGCTATATTCCATTTTATGATGGAGCAAATAAGCCCCACAGGGTGTCCTGTGCTGGGAGTAGCATGAGCTTGGCTGTTTAATGACTAGTGGACACCTGCTCTGATGGCCAGGATCTGAGGTGCCATGGCATTTAAAGGGGTTGTCTCACTACATTGATTCATCTCACCTCAGATCTGTTTTCTTTGTTTCATTTTGAATTCAGGGGTGTGTTTACTGGCTTCTACTAGGCTGCAGTAGAAGCCAGGTCTGTAGCTATAGCAACCAGTGCTGGCAGCCTATCAGGAGGGATCAATCAGGTCTGTAGCTATTGCGCCCTGTAGAGCTGATGCAGCCCATACAAGAGGGGATATCTACGAATAGGTAGGGCAGTGTTAATGGACACATATTGCAAAGTGACTTGTTTTTGCAAGATCTTTAACATAAAAAGCATTCCTTGTAGTGAGACAACCCCTTTAAGTGCTTTCACAGGAGAGGATTCACTTTATCACCCCGTTGGACAAGATTTACCAACGAGTATGATGGAGTTGGATGCCTAGCGAGGGCCTCCAGGGCTGCTTTTAGTGTATGCCTATTAGGCTCTGCACTATTTTATTAAAAACTGACAGACATAATATACTGCACTACATAAATAAGTGATGAAATCATTGCATGCCAAGTACTCTAATATACAAAATTCTCTGGGTGCCAAACCAGATTATACTGCTCAGCAAACAGTGTTAGACCAAAAAGCTAAAGTAGGGGACTTGCTGTTTTTATGTTTAACTAGCAAAAAATTTAGACCCTCTACATCTCAAAGGATAGAAACATAAGGGTATGTTCACACGACGTAATTTCACCGCATATTTGCGCTTTAATACGGGCAAGATACGCGCCAAAATTACGGTAATCCATAGCTCTCATAGAGAACTATGGATTACGCCTCCTCTCCCCGCTCGCACAATACGAGCTCCTGAAAGACACAATGTATTGCGCTGCAATACATTGTGTGAACATACCCTAAAAATGTTGTGGATCTTGCAACAAGATGACACACAATTTCTTTTTTTTTTAATTCTATAAATTTGGTATTGCTGCTGAAAACTGGCCCAGTATTGTCATGTTTTTTTTTTTTTTACAACTGCGAACAATGTAAATTTAAGACACGAAAAGCAAAGAATTACTTTCTGGGCCAGAATCGGAGCTAGCCACGGAGAAGGAAGAGTTGGCCTCACAAGCCGTGCTCTTTCTGGTCATTTCAATGGGAGTTCCAAGTTCATCCTCTCCATTCCCTGTGGCTGGCATGGATTATAGCCAGGAACGGAAGTGAGGAAAAAAGGGTTGTCCTGTGTAGAACTTGCCCGATTGTTTCCTCTTAGGGGCCGTTCACATGGCTTATTCTGAGACTGATTCCAGCCTTAGGCTGTGTTCACACGGCTTATTCAAGCCGTAATTGCGAGCCGGATTGCGTTCGCAATTACGGCTTGAATAAGGGGCGCGGGGCGCTGCCCGCCGGCCCCATAGACTTGCATTATCCACAGCGTGTATTGCGCCTGGATAATGTGCAGGTCACTTTCTCCCGGCCCGGCGGATTCGCCGAGCGACGGAATCCACTGTTCTCTATGAGAGCAGTGGATTACCGTAATTACTGCGACGGATTGGAGCCGTACTGCAGCGCAAATCCAGCGCGCAGTACGGCTCCAATCCGCGGCCAAATAAGCCGTGTGAATGGCCCCTTACTGCGCGCCGTATTTGCGCTGCAGTACGGCTGAAATCCGTCCCAGTCATTACGGTAATCCACAGTTTTCATAGAGAACTATGGATTCAGTCTCTTCTTCCCGCTCGGCGAATCCGCCGGGGGGGGGGAGAAAGTGACATGCACATTACTTAAGGCGTGTACGCGCCGTGAATAATGACTGTCTATGGGGCCGGCGAGCTGCCGGCCCCCCGCCCTGCCTCCGCTGCACGGCAACCGGCGTAATGGCGGGGCGAAATCCGCCCAGGCAATAAGCCGTGTGAACATTGCCTTACTATTAAAATAAACATTCTTGATCCATGTCGTCGGGGGTATGAGGAAGGTGGGTTCAGCATATAGCTATCTGACAGTTGGTAATAAAATCTGGGCGAATTAATAAAAAAATTACCTTTAATGTTCAATTTTCAATGACTATTTGCATAAATGTGATCTTTTTATGATCTTGGTGAATTTTCTTTTACAGCACATCCTATTTGAATGCACGTACAGTGCAAATAATCCTGTGCATTCAGAAAACGAAACCTGTTTTTAAAAAGATCAAGGATAAAATCCAGGCTCGGACCGCCACAGCGTACACCTTGCACCAATTAACTGCAAAACATTGCCTTTCTGACACATGATATGTAGGCCCCATTGTCCTAGAAAGTTTTATGTAGGTTAAGTGAATGGCTATAAATTGTCAGCTTTCATCTGTATTTGCCATGGCCTTATATTGACAAACACATTCCAACTACTGACTTTAATCAGGTGATACATTTTACGATCAAAATACCGCAACAGGATTCTCCACAGGTTAGCCAATAGCCACTAATAGGCTAATTAACCTGTAATTTGAATGATTAATTCTCAATAATTAGGTGTGTTAATGAAAAGTGTCTCTACCTTGGGCAGTGTTGTTTGCTTCTACCTTTTAAGTTATTTTATGTATTATGTAAAGTTTGATAGCCGGTGTTCTTTCTTCGTAGAAATGCAGTAAATGTATTTTGTATACAGTTATTAAAATTTATGGACATAGGAACCAGAACTGTAGAGGTTTCTAATCTTTTGAAGTAGCACATTTCACAATTTATCATGTTTTAAGGGTATGGAAGGTGGTACAGAAAAAGTTCAACATCTGGACTTGGTAACAAAAGTATCACCTCTGACCCTATGAAGGTTCAGCCACCCAGTACTTGCCATGTGTCTAGAACATATCACATTGGTCTATTTCAGCACATTCATTTGGGAACCCAAAGAAGCATTGTGGGAGAGTATAATACACTAATATTATGGTACATATTACTATGGTACATCTGGGTGACTTTTTTTGCATATTACATATATGTTTATTGCATGGTAGAGGATGTCTTGCTACAAATGACCTAAGTGTTAGTGTCTTCAATGACGTAGATATGCTTTATGGTAGGGAAATAGTACATTTTTAAAAGTCATTTTTTACACAGCACGATAATTGCTTTCACAGAAGAGAAATGAAGACTATGGTTTATGAAACACCATCCTCACCTATGATATTATCAGGATACCCTGCCTTTGCTTCGCCCTATGAACCTTTGCACCTTTGTAATGCTAGCACCATGGGATTGTTGTAGACCCTCCACCCCAAGAGTTACAGTACAGCAGGGGCACGCACATTGTGACATTACATGTGACCCATTCATTCATGCTCTTCACTTTTGCCTGTTATACGACTCTTATTAACACATCTAAAAAACAAGTATCACTTCAAAATCACCTCCTGATACAAAGGTTTCATAAAAAGGCTTTAGATCACTTTCATATACTTGTATATAGCATGAAAATGATGACCTTTGATAATTTTAGTGAAGCGGGCCTGTTTTTGTCTGGTCTGGTTCACATCTGCATTGGAGATTCAGTTCTGAACTTCCCTTGCAGAGGTGGAAGCTAATTACTTTTGCAATGGCACCAGTGCCTGACAAAGCCTATTGGCTATAATGAGGTCCATTGAGTTTCCACTATGGTGTCCGTCATTTTACCAGAGAAAATAATTCAGCATATTGTGCTATTTTTTCCATCATTTCTGATGGACTTTGGACAGGGGTTCCTAACAGAACCTCCGACATAGATGTGAACCAGTTCATTAAGTGATATCCTGGTTTCATCAAATATGTTTTTTGTTTTTCTTAATAACAAAAAAATACTGTTTTCAGATATTTTTGCTATATTAGAGGGCTGTTGACAACTTGTAAAATCCTCTTTGAGACTGGCTCCTAGCACTGTAAGGCTTTGTCTACTCATATGTTAAAATGCCATCCAAAATCCAAAATTTATCGTCGCCGTACTGCAGTTTTTGGTGCGGGTTTGCGCTAAAAACTGCAGTTAGTTTTCAGATTTCCCACCGGACCAGTACATTGACTGTATGGGAATCCACCAGAAAATAGAACATGTTCTATTTTCTGATGGAGGCCGGCAGTTTAGAAATCCCACAGTAGAAAATCCCACAGTAGACTGCAGCATGTATTTTCTATTGCGGTCTATGGGCACTGGGTTACAGTTAGATTGTGTGGATTCTAAATGCTGAATTTGCTTAAAAATTCGACTGTAATCCTGTGCTGTGTGGACATAGCCTAATTGGGCTGCACCATTCATGTCTATGGCAGTTCCAAATATACAGAAGCACACTCGCTCAGTTATATTTGAAACTCCAATATAAAATATTATTATTATTTATTTTAAAGCGCCATTGATTCCAGGGCGCTGTACATTTGAGGGGGTTACATACATTACATAAGTCAAACGAGTACAATGATAAGTGATTAATGACAATTGGCACGACAGAGGGAGAGAGGACCCTACCCGCGAGGGCTTGCAATCTACAAGGAGGTGAGGGGCAGACATTTTTGTGGAGGAAGTAGTGACAACAAGGGTAGTGTAGGTTATAGGCATATATAAATAAATGAATGGGAAGAACTGTGCAAGAGCTACAAGATGGCCTTTATAGTTTTCAGTAGCTCTGCTTGTAAACATTAGATAGGAACTCTAACTTCTAGTGAATAAAGTCTATCCTGGTCACGAGACACACTACATACAAAGAATGAGTAGAAAGTTGTCATATGAAATAATGAAACTCTGTGTGTGGCCTTTTTTAAGTTGTGGTGTGGGAAAGACATCAGTCAGACTCTTAAAGTTTTGATCATAGTAAAAGTGGTCATACACTCTGAACAATTATTCCTCCTAATTGTATCATAAATTTTTGGCCAATTGCTTATACGTTTTTAGTACAGAGAGAACGATATATTCTTGACAAACTCCTGGGATAGCATAATATCTCTCACCGGACCAAAGGATTGGACTGGCTTGGACAGCCAGCATGCATGATGTTACTTATCCCTGAATCTATGGTTGAGAGATAGTTCAAAGACCTCCATATACATTAGATAGCTGGCTGTATCCATGAAAATCAATGGATCGGTCAATATTTATGGTAATATATATGGCAACCTATAGAATAGGGTCTTTTTTTATTCTGTGTGTTTTAGTTATACATTTGCCCCCACACCCGTTTTTTTCCTTTTTCAATTTTATTCTGTTTCATTACTCCATAGTTCCCTTCAAGATTTTCGATAGAATGTAACAGAAACCCAGAGTGCATAAGGTTGTGTTATATGGGTGGGGGGGAGCAAAGTGTATGAGGCTGTGTAATATGGATGAGGGGAGTAGAGTGTATAAGGCTGTGCTATATACGTGGATGGAGCAGAATGTATAAGGCTGTGTTATATGGGTGGGGGAGCAGAATGTATAAGGCTGTGTTATATGGGTGGGGGAGAAAAATGTATGAGGCTGTGTTATATGAGTGAGGGAGCAGATTGTTGAAGGATGTGTTAAATGGGTGGGGGAGCAGAGTGTATAAGATTGTTATATGAGTGGGGGAGCAGAGTGTATAAGACTGTTATACGGGTGGGGGCAGTAGAGTGTATATAGCTGTGTTATATGGGTGAGGGAGCTGAGTGTGTAAGGCTATGTTATATGGTTGAGGGAGCAGAGTGTATAAGGGTGTGTTATATGGGTGGGGGAGAAGAGTGTATAAGGGTGTGTTATACAGTGAAGGAAATAAGTATTTGATCCCTTGCTGATTGTATAAATTTGCACAATTACAAAGACATGAACAGTCTATAATTTTAAGGGTAGGTTAATTTTAACATTGAGAGATAGAATATCAAAAATAAAATCCAGAAAATCACATTGTATTAAGTATATACATTTATTTGCATTTTTCAGTGAGAGATGTAGTGTTTGATCCCTCTGGCAACAAGACTTAAAACTTGGTGGCAAAATCCTAGTTTGCAAGCACAGCAGTCAGACATTTTTTGTGGTTAATGATGAGGTTTGCACATGTGTAGAGAGGGATTTTGGTCCACTCCTCTTTGCAGCTCATCTCTAAATCATTAATATTTTGAGGCTGTCGCTTGGCAACTCAGAGCTTCAACTCCCTCCATCAGTTTTCTATGGGATTAAGGTCTGGAGAATGGCTAGGCCACTCCATGACCTTGCTTCTTTTTGAGCCACTCCTTTGTTGCCTTGGCTGTATGTTTTGGGTCATTGTCTTGCTGGAAGACCCAGCCACGACCCATTTTTAATGTTCTGGCGGAGGGAAGGAGGTTGTCACTCAGGATTTTACGGTACATGGCTCCATCCATTCTCCCATTGATGCGGTGAAGTAGTCCTGTGTCCTAAGCAGAGAAATACCTCCAAAACATAATGTTTCCACCTCCATGCTTGACAGTGAGGACGGTGTTCTTTGGGTCATAGGCCGCATTTCTCTTCCTCCAAACACGGCGAGTTCAGTTAATGCCAAAGAGCTCCATTTTTGTCTCATCTGACCACAGCACCTTCTCCCAGCCACTCACAGAATCATCCAGGTGTTCATTGGCAAACTTTAGATGGGCCTGCACATGTGTCTTCTTGAGCAGGGGGACCTTGCGGGCACTGCAGGATTTTAAACCATTACGGCGTAATGTGTTACCAATGGTTTTCTTGGTGACTTTGGTCCCAGCTGCTTTGAAATCATTAACAAGTTCCCCCTGTGTACTTTTAGGCTCATCCCTCAGCTTCCTCATGGTTAAGGATAGCCCACGAGGTGAAATTTTGCATGGTGCCCCATGGTGCAGGTCTATGATCTTGTCCCTGACATCCTTAGAAAGCTCTTTGGTCTTGCCCATGTTGTAGAGGTTACAGTCTGAGTGATTGAGTCTGTGGTCAGGAGTCTTTTATAAAGGTGCCTATTTAAGACAACTGTCTTTAATGCAGGCAACGAGTTGATTAGGATCATGTAACTGGTCTGTAGGAGCCAGAACTCGTAATGGTTGGAAGGGGATCAAATACTTATTTTTCTTGGAAAAATACAAATAAATGTATTTTATACAATGTGATTTTCTGGATTTTATTTTTGATATTTTGTCTCTCAATGTTAAAATTAACCTACCCTTAAAATTATAGACTGCTCATGTCTTTGTAAGTGGATAAACTTATAAAATCAGCAGTGTAATTTAGATGCCTTTGAACCCTGTCACACTCTGTCCTCAGTGTGCTGTGCCTGCTGCAGTGTATGTAGTGAGAGACTCAGATTACCCTGTACAAGCAGCTATATTCTCAGCTCCCCCTGCACAGTTGGTATCTCCCAACAGAAAGAAAGAATCCTACCATATAATGAACTCTGCTAATAAAATGAATGTAAAATCTGTACCCCTGTTAAAACTGAGTTAAATTCTCTGGCTTGCTAATGACATGTATTAGAAAAAAGTCTTATAATTTCATCTTCTATTCTATTTTGTGTGTTTGTGTGGAGGTGATAGGTACTCTTTAAGCTCAACAGCACACCTTAAACCAAATCAGATTAACTTCAATGCAAAAACTTTCCAAAGATCTCTTCCATGATCTATTAATACCTAGGACTGTATCCAGAACAAAAAGGCATTCTCTATGTCTAGTGAAAAGAAGGTTTCTACATAAACATAGAAAGGGATTCTTTACTGTAAGAGCAGTGAGACTGTGGAATTCTCTGCTAAAGGATAGTGTCACGGTGTAATCACTAACCGAGTCCAAGAAGCTTCTGGATGTATTTTGGAGTATGTTAATATTACAAATTACAGTGAATAGATTTCTGGAAAAGGGTTGTTGATCCAGGGATATATTCTGATATAACTAGATTTGGCATTGGAAATTAATATTTTCTCTAAAATGAAGGAAATTGCCTTCTACCTCATTTTCTTCTGTCTTGTTCTGGATCAACACTATAGGATAATAGCTGAACTGGATGAATGGATGTCTTTTTTCAGCCTTACAAAATATGTAACCATATTTTTAGTATTCTACTCTAATCTATATAATAATACCATTATATGACATTTTTACAGGACGGTTCTCAGCAGCATATACTCATTGTGCAGCCAAGTGAAGGTTAGTGGCTGAGAGAAAACTGTTCCAGCTTTGTCTTGGTGACCCATTATATTTGTAATACTTGGCTTATTTTTGGATTTCTTCACTATATCTTATCCGGACGTGTGCTGCACTGCTGTACATGAAATGCGTTAACTTTTCATTTTATCTGGTCCCCGGTGGGACACACAGTCTCAACCTTTTATCATACGTGTCTTCTAATGAACTCGTCAATTAGAAGCAGTGACTCCAGACCTCAGTTTATGCGGAGCGTGGCGTTCTTTTAGTATAACTTGTGTGTTATATGAATTTATATGACCAGCACTATATGCATGTTATCTTACTTAATCCTCAGGCATTTAGAATTAATATATGTGGCCAACTCCGTGGGCAATTTGTCTGGCACTATATGGTTTCGTTGTTTGACATAACTATTTGTCTCTTCTCCCAGACTGAAGAGAAGCTCTCCTCCCTCTGATAGAGAAGATTTCAGTCCTTCTATTGAAAGCATCTGAACTACTTCACCACGTCTTCACACTGTGCTCGTCTGTTAATCTTGACAAAAGAATCCCAGCACAAAGCACAGACAGCCAGTTATAATGAGCAGCAAGTGCAAAATGATCTCAGGGCCTGGCTATATGCTTAAGCAAAATATAATTATATTTTCACAGCCGCACCATTCAGCCATTCATTCAATGAACCAAAATTACAGCGGATTAATGATGTATACCACCAGCATTTCAATGCACCTGGGAGAGCCACTTACAAAAGGCCTAATTCCACCTTTGCTGTTTAGTGCATTACCCCCCACGAGCTGATGCTTCCCCAGATACAATGTACATATACCTGCACCTGTTCCTTCCATACCGTCTGATTGCCCATCTCGCCTTTCTCTCTCCAGTTATGTTTTTTCATAGTTCATATTTTTTTTTTTCCTTAGCCCCGCATCTGTAAAATCAGGAATGTTTAAAGAAAAAAAAATATATCTTAAACACATAAAGTGCAGTGTGCTGTGAGACCCTAAGGCAGCATAGGGATTAAGTATAATACAAGTATATTCAGCATAACTAGTCATGGATCATAAAAGATGTATGGGAAAAAAAACACAGGGCAAAATAATGCTCGTAGCTGATCTAGTATGAGCAGTTTATCAGTGAAACTGAGCTCCGACACCGTTATTGAGCCTTGAATAAACGGTCTGCTTTATCACCTCGGGTTTTAGGATGCAAAGCTAAAAAGGGATCATTGAATCATTATTTGAACCTAGTTTTCTGAAACGAAAAGCAATAAAAATATATGTTTAGCAAATAAAAAACACATTTCCACACTAACCTTCCTGTTACAACCGGATGAAGTGACTATTAATATTATCCCCCCACCCCACCAGCTAGATTGATTGAGTTTTAGCCCTGCATGTTGTTAGACTGAACTTGTGGAGAATGTGTGTTTGACTAATGTGGCTGTGGTTGGAGTTAAGTGTAATTGACCACAGGATGCAGTTTTGAGATTTAAATTATTTTCTCGTTCAGTGCTTTCAAAACTCTGCTAATCTGAGCAATAAACTTAAGTCATAAAGTTTCTTTTACTTTGCCATGGGAAGCTGACTGAAATCGCAACTCTGACCTTTCATTTACTAGGCATTTCTCCACATATCACTCGGGCTTCCACTTTCACAGATTTACAACAAAAATATATAGAAATGTAATAAAATGCCCACATTTACCTGCACATTTAGGGGTTTATGCGCACAGGTGATTAGAACTTAGGGTTTGCAGTAAGCTCTTTTCATATCCGTATTTTTTTTACTTCTGTAGTTCTATTTGTTTAGTAGTACATTAAATATTACTAATCAATGGTTAAGATCCATTACTTTACTTTGAGCTGTTTTACCACTTGGTCAGAGTTTGCTTCTGCATCTGGATTCACTGATGAAACTGATAGATAATGTTGATGTAGATAAGAATGGATGTAATAAAAGCACCCGAGTTTGCACTAAAGTTACCATTTAATCACTGTAGCATGGTCAACTCCAGAGGCATAGCATGGTCAACTCCAGAGGCATAGCATGGTCAACTCCAGAGGCATAGCATGGTCAACTCCAGAGGCATAGCATGGTCAACTCCAGAGGCAGAGCATGGTCAACACCATATGCATAGCATGCTCAACTCCAGAGGCATAGCATGGTCAGCTCCAGAGGCATAGCATGGTCATCTCCAGAGGCATAGCATGGTCATCTCCAGAGGCATAGCATGGTCATCTCCAGAGGCATAGCATGGTCATCTCCAGAGGCATAGCATGGTCATCTCCAGAGGCATAGCATGGTCATCTCCAGAGGCATAGCATGGTCAACTCCAGAGGCATAGCATGGTCAACTCCAGAGGCATAGCATGGCCACTGCCACTTTCATAGCATGGTCAACTCCAGAGGCATAGCATGGTCAACTCCATAGGCATAGCATGGTCAGCTCCAGAGGCACAGCATGGTCAACTCCAAAGGCACAGCATGGTCAACTCCACAGGCACAGCATGGTCAACTCCAAAGGCACAGCATGATCAACGCCAGAGTCACAGCATGGTCAACGCCAGAGTCACAGCATGGTCAACGCAAGAGTCATAGCATGGTCAACGCCAGAGTCATAGCATGGTAATCTCCAGAGGCATAGCATGGTCAATGCCAAAGTCATAGCATGGTCCATTCCAAAAGCATAGCATGGTCAACTCCAGAGGCAGCCTTACATCACATCTCTACTTCATGACTTGTCAGTCTGTAAAACAGAAATTATTGTAACATTGCACTGATATGCAGAGTTTTTCTCCCATAGCCATAGGAATACATTGAGTGGTCAAGAGTAAAATATGCTAGTTGAGGTTCTAACTAGCAATGATGTGATTTTGACCTTGGTGCCATGTTTTAGTAATGCTATGACATCTTTGATGCTTCTAGTGCATAGTATTACCTTCAGCTTCCAAAACCTGGGGGGGCCTCTTTTTTCCATATTATCTCAGATATATATGTTACTTCCTAAGTGGAAGTTAAACTAATTGACTGGTCATAAGGTAACATTAAAGAAGGTTCATGAGCTCACAGACTTCAATGTTGTCTCAGACACATCAGAAGGTTGTATTCTCGTTTAATTACCCTTTTCCTAAATTAGCAAACTGTTTAAAGAAAATACAGAGTTCTATTTCCGGAAAAATGTTTGTAAGAAAGTGAATGAAGGCAGTAATTAAAGTTTATTGTACGTGTATTGTGGAATATACTCTGAATTCTGCTGCGTTGTTGGTAAGGGAGCTGTTTCATTTCCCCACAGATCTCATTTTTTGTCATCTACGCTGACTGCCAAACTGTGTACACATTATGGTGGTGATTTTGTTATGTGCACACCTGTCCAATGAAAACTGGATGGAGACCACCAACTCCTCTCACAAAAGGCTGCAGATGGCAAAAACATCTGGTTGTTTTTATGAATAAAACACACAAAGGAAACGCTCCTTACCTCCTTAGCACAAATGGATGGATGAATTTTGAGGATGTAAAAATTTCATATACATCTTTAGTTAAAACTAGTGGCATGCATCTTACAGGAACTTTATGGTGCAGAAATGGATTGTGATTGGTGATCCAGAGGCATGGTTAAAGTGAAGTAGAAATGTGATCTCTGTTGAGAAAAACAACTTATATGAAATGTAATTGTATGTCATTACATTAAACATTTTTTGGAAATTCTGTGGAACTTCCTCTATTTGTGAGCAACATTTTATTGGGAATCTACATGTCTGATAAAACCCTATTCATTGGCCCATTGGAGTTTCTCCTCTTAGCTGCTATGTGTTGTCACTTGGGTATGGTGGCAAGTCTCACATCTTTCTTTCTAGATATACTGTTATTGCTATAGTGAGCGTCTGCTGGTCACCTGCTCATCTCAGTTGATTACTGTGATATACTCTTGAGAGATGTGGCCATTTCCCATAGTCATAAACAAGAGAATAATAACTGCTTTGTTGTTGTTCATGATCTCTGCTAGCTTCTATAGTGTTCTCACTCTTCTGTTTTGTAGGAAAATAAAATTGTGATGGAAATATTGGATTAGCAGAGATGATCGCTAAACGATTGTGTCCTAGGAAACTTTGCCATGGTGCTAATGTCTTTAAATTATAATATAGTGCGCCATTGTATGTGCTCTAATTCTTTAATGGAAGTGTCTTTTTTTTCTTGTCTTGTTTTAGGTTCTATTTACATTTATTTTCTGGGGACGCTTAGGCCGAGTTCACACGACTTATTCACGGCATAATTGCGGGACGGATTTTGCCCGTAATTACACCGTGTGCTCGGCAGCGGGGTGGCAGCTCGCCGGCCCCCTAGAATTTTACACGGGGCGTTACCCCCGTGAAAAATTTACATGTACTTCTCTCCCCGTCGCCGTATTTACGAGCGTTGCGGGAGATGGGGGAAACCTAGTTCTTATGAGAACTGGGATTACCCTAATGATGGGAAGTTTCAGCCGTAATTCCCCCGGTACGGCCGGGGTTTGGGTGAAATCCCGTCCCGATAAGCCCTGTGAAAAATTGTCTTGGATATGACACGCTTATTTGGATGTGTTTTTCACCCCTTTCCCCTCCCGGTTTTTTAAAAAATTTTTCCCCCCCCCCCCCCTTTTTTTTTGGGAGGGGATTTTAAATGTTTTCCCCTTTTTAACCAGCCAAAAACCGTCGAAAAAACTTAAAAACCCCTGAAAATTTGGAAGAATGGTGAACTTTCCATGATTCCCCTTTGGGGGTTTTCCCAAATGAAAAGCTTAAAAGAATTTTGAAGCCAAAAAACCTTCCAAAGAAGCGCCTAAAACCCGGTTTAAAATTGGGGTTGTGAATCAATCTTTTATAATGGACTCAATGAAAATTAAGGGGAGGGGTTTTGGGGCTTTTTTTTTTGCTGTTTTGGGAGTGGAAAACGCACTTTTATAAGGTGATTAACTTATCCCAAATAAAAAAGGTAAGGTTTTCGCTCCCTTCCAACATATTCCTGTTACTGAATTTGACAAAAAAGATGCTTTACTTTTTTGGGCCGTTTTAAAAACCTTTTTAAAAAGGAACTTTTTGAGGGGGGAAATTTTTTCTCATACATAGTTTGAAAGAAAAATGGAAATGGGGGCTTTATCTTCTAGTTTTGAAAGGCACTAAAAAGGAAGTTGAAAAAATTTAAATGTTGGGCCTTTTTGTCATTCAAGGCACTTTTGTGGGCGGAAAATTTTTTCTTTTAAGGCTGAAAAAAAAATTTTTAAAAAAATTTTGGTCAAAAAATAACTCTAAGAAAAGAAAAAATGACGCTTTTCCTTAATTTATGCAACATTTTTTTTTGCCTTTTTTTTTTTTTGTTAGTGCACTTTAAACCCAAGAAACAATAAGTCGAGTTAACTAGTTTAAAGAAGCTATTTCCATACAACAACCCCTTTCTCAAATGAAACTCTTGTTCCCTTCCACTTTAATGAGCCCCCCTGCCCGGGACTTGTGGGTCGCCTTTTTTTAAATCCAATTGATGATTTGTTTTGGGAATTGTAAAAGGTTTTCCCCCCGATTATTCAGAACGTATTTAGTCGGATTGTGATCTTTTAAAAATCGCCCCCAAATCGTTGAAGACCTTTTGGGAATAGGTTTGTCATTAGTGTGGCGATTTTCGCGGGGTTTTTCAAATCCCCCAAATTCTTTATTTGTGGTAATCCGTCAGGGAACCCGGCCAATTTTCAACCCCAATTGTTTTTTGTCCGTTTGCGGGGCAAATCCCGACGGCCCCAATCGGCCAAATTTTCCATGTCTTTTCTGAACGGGGGTACTTATTTCCATTAAGACCAAAACTTAAATGCGCCTGCAATTATTTCAGCTGTTTTTTGGGAACGGATTTACGATGTAAATGGGCAGCAAATCCGTTCCAAAATAAAAGCCGTGTAAAAACAGGCCTAAGTCACAGTACTTTTGCTCTGGTTTAAATCGGATTTTCAAATTTTGGGCCCCCACTCTAGTTTCAATACCCCCTTAACGGGAGTTTCAAAAAAAGTAAGATAAAAGACTTTCAAATTACCTTGATTTTTGCTTTGTTTATAATAAAATGTGGTTGGATTGTTCTCAAGTCAAAATTATAGACAGCCACTTTCTAAAAAAAAATCATTATTTTATTGGGAGCCCACGCCTTTTGGGGGGCCCCGCCTTTTCGGCAGGCCTGGGCTCCCCCTATCCTTGGGCCCTCGGGGGTCCCCCTGCTCTTTTCCCCCCGGCCCTTTTTTTTCCCCCGGGGAGGGGGGGGGCCCCCCCCTCATCACGGAAAAAATCCCCCCCCACCCCCGGCCGTGGGGACAGGCGAAAAAACAGGAAAAATTTTGGGGCCGGAAAAAACCGGCCGGGTTATTTGCCCTTTTGCCGGGGAAAACGCCCCTTTTAGATTTTTATTAGCATATTAAAAGGGGTTTTTTCCCACGATTCATTTTTACCTCCTGTTTTCCAGCTCTTAAGTCGTGTGTTTCAGGGAAGGGGGCCCGTGTGTGATTTGTTTTTTTTGAATTTTCTTTGTGGGCCCCCAGGGGGTTGGACATAAACCCAGGCCCTTTCCATTTTTAGTAAAGAAAGGTTTTTTTTTGGTAAAAGAATTTTAATTTGTTTACATATAGCAAAAGGGTAACATTTTTGAAGCAAAAGGGGGTTCCTTTTTGGTTAAACCCCCTGCGGGAAAGTTTAAAAAAACTTGTGGTTTTTTTTTTCCCTCTTTATAAATGCACATTTTTTGATTGGGGTTTTTTTTTTTTTTTTTTGAAAAATTTTTGGGATTTAATTACAAAACTAGTCAAAAAGGGACAGCCCCTGGGGTTTAAAACACTAAAGTAGCTGCCTTGGGAGGGGGAGGTAAATGTTTTGAGCTGTGCGCCCGGGGGGATTGGGGGAGCTCAAAAAGGCCCTGGCCCGTTTTCCCCCTTGAGATGAGCTGAAAAACAATGGATAAATAAAGGAGCAGTTTAAAACAAAAACGATGCGGGAATTTTTTAAATTTTGGGGGGGTTTGAAAAATGTTTATTTTTTCATTTGAAAAAAATTTCCCCATGTCAATTTTATTTTCGTGGAAAAAAAACCCCTTTAAGTAAACATTCACAAACCCAAGGAAATATGTAAGATACCCTCCAAAAACTAAGGGGCCTTTTAAGATGTTCCATTAAAGTATTTTTAATTGTAAGTGGGGGGTTTACAGAAAATTTTCCCCAAAAAAAATTTCCACAAAAAAGCTTTTTCTTTTTAAAAAAAAAAAGGGTTTTATTTTGAACCATCTTCCATGTAACAAATTTCAGAATTTTCCTTTCGGGGGCTTAAAAAGGGTCTTAGAAAAGGCTGAAAAAAGAAAGGGCCTGAAACCCTTTGTTAAAAATTGTGGCACGTTTAAAAGGGCCTTTTTAAAAACCGGGAATTTTCTGGCCCAATTTCGGAAAAAAATAAGGGGAGAAAAAGCTTTACACCCCCTTTTTCTATGTTTTTACAAAATTTCCGGGGACATTTCGGGGCCTCGTCCGACAAAATTGGTGTGGGCCTCGAAAAAGGGGGGAAATGGGCTTTGAATTCACCAAAAAATGTGGAAAAAATTTTGGGCAAAAGGGTTTATTGGAAAAAAGTAAGCCAATTTAAAAAGGGGAATAAAGTTAGCTAAAAACGTTTTAACCGCGCCGATTTACCCAAAAACTGAAAAATGTGGAAAATTTAGAAAGACTTTTGTATTCAAATTTTAAAAACTAAAAAAAAAGTTAGACATATTGAAAAATCTCCCGTTTATACCCAAACCATGGTTGGGACCATTTTTCCCCAAAATTGAAAAACTTGGGGGATGTTTTTGGGTTTCCTTTTCCCAAAGGGGAGGGTAGGCCCCTTTTTAAAAAAACTCCAAAAAATACCTTTAGAAATCGGGAAAAATAAAAAACAAAAAACCCCAAAATTGGTTTATTCAAAAAATGGGGAAAAAAGAATTGTCTTAAAACTGCAAAAATTTTAAATTTAACGCTAAAAAAAAAAATTTGTCTCAAATTTCCTTTTAAACATAAAAAAGGGGAATAGAACAAAAAAAAAATTTTTCCCAAAAAGGGGACCTTTCAATCTTCTTTGAATAAAAAGCACTTAAATTTAAATTTTTTCTTTTTTCACAAAAAGTAAAAAAATATGGTATATTTAAAATGTTTTAAAAAAAAAATTTCCCCATAAAAAGTCCATACAATTATGACCCCAACTTGGAAGCAAGGAAATGCGAGACCCGGGTTTTGACCGCAACCTGGGGAAACCTTTTCCCGGGGGAAAAAACACCCCCTTTTTTCTCAAGCATGCCTGTTCTCAAATTTTTACCCCTCCCTATTTTCCCTGTTTTTTAAAATAAATTTAAATTTGACCAAAAAAAACCCCCAAAAAGTTTTCACAAAAAATCCCCTCTGAGATTTAAAAGCCTTTTTAAAAACCCCCCCTAGAGGATTTAGCCTCTAAGAAAAAAATTCCCAAAAAGCGCCTCTTGCTGAAGAAAAATTAGTAACCCAAATCTGTTAAAATTTCCATTTTTTTTTCCACTTCCCCCAAAATATCCCAACCACCACAACTCTTTTAACTTTATGGGCTTTTTAAGAAAAGCGGAAACAGTTTTTTTCCTCCCAAAGTTTTTTTTGTTTTGCGTTTCCCTCTAGGGGTGTTCGGGAATTTAAAAGGGTTCAAAAAAATCCCAAAAACCCGTAGTATTTTCTTAAAATGGTTTTTGGGAAAAATTTTTCTATGAAAAAAAAGTTAAAAAAATAAAAACCCCAATTTTTTTTAAAAACCAAAAAAAAAAAGGGAAGTGGATGGGGGGGCTTTTCCCCTTCATCTGGGAAAAAAAAAGATTAAAAAAACCAAAAAAAAGCCTTTTTTACAGGGGAACTGTTGAATGTGTGGAAAAAAGGCTGCCCAAAAGGAGCGGCCCAAAACAAGAAATTTTAAAGGGGGGTTGATCAATAAAAAGGATTCTTTTTTTAAAGGGATCTTGCAAAAAAATTCACTTTGAAATTATGTGCCCAAATTATCAGTTTCCTACCTTTTCCCTTTGAAAACCCCTCTTGTAGGGGCGGGCAATGTTTCCCGGGTTTGGGTTATAGTACAAAACCTTTTTCCAATCCCTCATGACAGGCTTTTTAAAGCTCCCGGGGGAACCTTTGGCTTTTTACTCCCAACCCCCCCCTAGTAGAACCCAAAGTAAAAAAACCCCCAAAATTTCAAAAGGGAAACCAAAAAAAATTGGGGGACTGGGGAAAAGCGAATAAAATGTATTTAATACCCCTTTAAGGTTTTCAAAAAGTCTTGATAATAAAACCTGCTTCAAAATTTTTAATATTATGCCCCCCCTTGTAATACATCTAGACCCAAAATCTGGTGAAAATTGGGGGGGTGAAAAAATAAAAAAACCTTCGGGGGCAGTTTGGTTCCTGCCTTTGGGGGTTTCCAAAGTCACACAGTGGAAATGCTAAGTTTTAAAAAAGTTCCCTCAAACCTTTCCCTTCTTTCCACATTTTTTCCCCAAAAATTGGTGAACTTGAGGGAAACCATTTGCCCTTTTTTCTTTTCCTTTTAGCTTTTAACATGGGGGAAAAAAGAACATCCCACCCCAAAAACCCCCAAAATCCTAAATACTAATTTTAAGAGACTTTGGTTTTTAGGCTGTTTTTTTTTTTGCAACGGGGGCCTTTACTTTCTTTGGGATCTTTGAGAAAAAATTTTAAAAAAGGGTTTGTCAAAACATTTTCCCGGTAAAAAGTAGGGGCATAATTTATTTTTTGAAAAAGCATCGCTTTTGGGAAAAAGGGTTTTTTTTTTTTTCTTTTCATGAGTAAAAAAAACACAGGGACAATTTATGGAATTGTCCCTGTAAATTGACGCACAATCTGAAATGTGTTCAATCCATGTGGTCTCTTCTCTTGCTAGTCCCACCACTTTCCTTTTTTTTTTAAAAACCGAAATGTGAAAGCTTGCCCCCCTTTTGACGGCACATACACATAAAATTTTAACAGCGTCATTGGACACCTTTGAGATGGTAAACAATCAAGACCTCTTTAACTCGTAAGACGTTTCCTTAAAATGAAACACTAGCTGTGGTATTCATCAACAGGACAATTGTTTACGATACAAAAAAATTAATTAGACTAAATGATATTGTAAGATAAGATTGTGAAGCACGGTCTAGGAATGGCAAGAATAAGCGCACTAAATTGCTGCTGGATGCAGACAAGGAAATACCTAAGAGAACATGGCTTGCGAGCGACTGTTAATTATTTTCATGCAATGACAGCCTATTTACTTGATAACTGTTTGCCACCTGGGAATACAAGTGCTATTTATAATAGTTGTTTCAAATAAAGGTATCGAGCCGCTTCTGAATTTAAATAATGTGTGTCCTAATCTTCATTTTTCAGAAAAGATGTAAATGTGATTCTAAGAGGTACAAGCCTGTAGTGTTGGCATTCTTTTCCGATGCTGTTTGTTGCACAATTTATCTCTGTTTTTGCAAAAATATTCTTGGATGTTCTAATGATTGTTTGTTTGTCACCTATAGCTCGGTGGTGTTTACAGTGGACTAGCATTATGGAAATTCCTTGTTTAAAGTAGTTCTTTCTTTGCTATGGTATGTTGCCTAAGAGAGAACATTAGATACTTTTGTTTTTTTTATATTATGTTTTATTACTTGCCAAGTCTAGAATTATGTATATCTAGGATTGTATTTGATGTTTACACACTTGTGGTTGTCAGTGGTGTTTTAACAACTGGTTTATCGAATAATAGCACAGAAAAAAAACAGTTATCGAACATGTTATTAAAATAGCAGTTTGAGTACTTTGTACTTTTGTAGTAGCGTTTAAAAAAATTTTTAAAAATTTTTTAAATTTTATCTTTTAAAAGCCGACTTAATTGGTCTAAAAAAAAATAAGCGATACCCAAACCTATTTGGGGAAAAAGGCCCCCTGATGGGGGTTAGAAGTAATCCATGAGTAAGTACTTTCAGCTCTGAAACGCGTAGATGTTTGCAGTGATATTCTTTGCTGATTTAGTCCATTAAGTTTTATCTTTTTTGCAATTCCATAAAGAAACATTAAGGGCGACATGTCCAAAAAATTTGGGCGTATCACGCCAGTTTTTAAGCGCTTTAAAATCATGTAAACGTGCCCCTAAAGTCTGATACTTTCAAAAAAAAACGGGTCAGGTTTTTACCTGCATAGAAAACTTAATGTCCCTAAAAAGGCACTTTTCGCAGCCAAAGGCGCTTTGCCAACGCGGCGCATAGCATATCATTGGTGCATATGTAAGGGCCCCTGTTGAGGCGCATTGCCCGACGGAGCTGCATAACATATGTAATGCACCTCAATAGGCGCATTGTGCGACAGGGACGCACAGCACACTATATTTAGGCGCATTACAATTAGTGTTGAGCGATTTTTATCGACAAAGTTGAAATCGGCAAGGGGTTTTTTGGTGTCGAAATTTCCAGATTTATGCGATAATTTAAAGGGTTAAAATTGAGCATCCTATTAAATCCGCCTTTTTTGGCGCTTCCTGTAATTTTGGGGCCAGCAATCAGTTACAGAATAGAGCAGGGTGAATGTGGTGCGGACGTCATGATGGGATGGTATGGTTGCGATTGGCGGAAAAATACATGGGCCTCGTTTTACTAGAAACGCGTTTCTGTTTCCCCTCAGTGTCTCTCACGTCTCATAGGATAGGACCTGGCCCCTGCCTGTGGGCCCAAACAGCTAGCCAAAAAATTTTCTATTTTTGCCCGAGAAAACCTCTACTATTAGCTGTGTCCTTCCAATTTAGTTTTGATTAGAGATTTGAAGATTTTTTGTTGTTAGTTAGAGAATTTTAAAGCGCATCTACCGCTGTAAATTCAGGTGGGGGGAGCGGGGGGGGGGGGCCCGCGGGGAAAAACAGACAAGCTCTATCTATAAAAAACAATGGTAAAATTTTCCC
Organism: Phyllomedusa bahiana; assembly: GCA_025379985.1. Taxonomy (NCBI): domain Eukaryota; kingdom Metazoa; phylum Chordata; class Amphibia; order Anura; family Hylidae; genus Phyllomedusa; species Phyllomedusa bahiana. The sequence continues at coordinate 96,333 of JAODAL010005555.1, read as the reverse complement.
AAGACTTAGTGTTACATTTTGTGGAATATCCTTTTTATTAACAGTTTGCTATTTGAAATATTTTTCCCGGATATTGGGACCGAACTTATATTGGTACCTCATTTCTAGTAACAAGGGCTCTTTGTTACTGCAAAACTCCCCCTTTTATTATCAGTTTAAAAAATTTGATGGTGTTTTTTTCAATTTTACCCATTTTCACCCCGTGACTGTTTATATATCCACCTTGCAGTTAAAAAACAAATCCAGCAATTTTGTAGTTAGTAAGTTGTTTGTTGCCAAAAATAGGTACGTACGAAAACATCACGTTAGTGTTTTTTGCTTTTTCACACCCAATTGTTCATTGACGCAGCATCACGTAAATCTTAAAAACAGCAATTTTATTTTTACCACAGGTGAATTGAAAAGGGGAAAAAATATGTTTATTATACCAAAAAAATAACAGTTACGTGTTTTTTGACTTTTTCCACCCAGCATTGTTCATTGAGCGCATTAGTAAATTTTAAAACAGGGAATTTTTATTCCCAAGGTGAATTGAAAGGTGCACAAAATACCGTTTATTATACCAAAACTAACGTTAAGTGGTTTTTTTTTTAAATTTTTGCGCACCCAGGGATTGTTTTTGACACAGAAAACTACGTAAATCTTAAAACGCAATTCTATATTACCCACAGGTGAATTTTAAAGGTTCTGTGACTTTTATAACCTAAGTGTGTTGCCTAAGATGTAGCCACGTATCCTTTTTGACTGTTGTGGTTTGTTAATTTCAGCTTCTCCAGCCTTGTTTGGGTGTAATAATGAAGGTGTTGTTGCTCTCCCATAGACTCTAAGGGTCATCGCTCATAATCGACGCTCACTATCGAAAAACCTTATCGATAGCGGCCGACTATCGACTATCGATCGATCTCGATAGCCAACGCAATCGCTCAACACTAATTACAATGTGTTGTGCCCGGCGTATAATGCGCCTAGTTTTGGTGTACGATGGTGTTAAAAGAGGTTTTGGCGCAAAATAGACCAAAAAACTGCCGTTGGCGTGTTGGGACATGTAGCCCTAAATTTTTATGGAAGTTTTTCCACTTGGAGACCTTTTTTTTTTTTGTTCAACCTGGTTTGTCAGGTCTCTTATGATAACAAACTGTTTACTGTCCATTAGATGACCCTTGGTAAAAAAAGGTGAAATTTTGGAAACCTCAACCACCGACTCTTTTGTGTCTAGATGTGTTAAAACCATGGGATTGCAACCCTTGCCTTTTACAAAAATACAACGGGAAAATTGGTATATTTAAAATTATAGGATGGCATGTCTTCATATCAATTCTTATAACGTTTAGCATGTCTATGTACATAATTCTCTCCGTTTTTGTGATGGGCAACTCTTGCAATGCCACTTTTCTATGGATTGTTTTTTGCCTCCATTTTCCATGATTGATCACGTTCATTTTACATGGTTTTAGTGCATCTTCTGCCCTATGATTAAGAGCAACTTTAGGCTTCAGATGCGTCAGTGGAAGACTTTCCCTGCTTAATGTTAATGGGAAAAGTTTGAAGATGTTATATATAAAACATAATAGTATTAGATGGCCACCAACTTGTGGTTTCTTAAGGAATCCCCCTTAAACTCTGGACCCTGTAGCTGCTGGTATTACTATTATTACACCCATGCCTGGGACTTTTCCAGTGTACATGCTAAACACATGACACAGATGTGATGTGCACACCCCCTCTGAGAACTGCTGTGACAGTCATGGTGAGAGGACAAAAGGGGAAAAGGCTTCTAACTTTTTGAGGATAACATCATTCCCCTTATATGTTATACAAAATATACACAAATAATGATAAAAATGTATATACAATTATGAAATCACCAGTAGCTCTGCAGGCCAAGACCTCATGGACACTTCTATTTTACAATTTCAAGTTGTAAGGGGTCATAATTTGGTACCAAAAAAACGGGTTTTTGGGGTCTATCTCTGCCCTCTTTCCTTGGTTTCATACCGAGATTTACAGTTTTTCCCCCTTTTTTGGGGAAATACTTCCGGGCTAAAAAGTTTCTTTCCAAAGGTTGAAAGTGTTAAAGCCTTGCCATGATAGGGTATAGCCCATGGTACGTAAGAAGATATCCAATAATTTATAGATAAAATAGTTAATACACAAACATGATATGGACTGATTTCCTGATCTGAGTAAATTCAAAAAATTTTTTTTCTGAAATATTTTTTTTTGTTTAGGGGAAGCTAAACTTACAAAAACCCCAAAAACCCCTTGTTTCCTCTTATTTGGGTTTTTTTTTCCCCACCACATTTCGGTTATTTACCCATATTTAGAAAATATTCCTGTTTTTCTTTAGGCAAATGTGACCCTTATCAGATAAATGTAACAAATTTCTTCGAGGCAAATGCTTCTTTTTCTGACAAAATTTTGGGTTTTTTGTGTGGGCACCCTGTAAATTGGATTCATCTTCACGCATTCACTTAAACCCTAAAGGAAACATAATAAAACCCAATTTTTCCCAACATCTGCAGAACTTTTAGCAACCTACTCTTTTTTTTTTTTTTTTTTTATGAGTGATTATCATCTTACGAGCCCCTTTCATTACTTTTAAAAAAATGGTTTTTTTTTTTTTTCACTTTTTTGTGTTATTTTTTCTCTAGATTAACTTTAAAAGGGATAATTTTTGCCAATTTCCCCATTTCTATTGCAGTGTTGAAAAAATCAAAATTTTAAAAAACCAAAAGTAAAAAATGTAATGTCCCCAAAAAATAATTGGCATTTCGCTTTTCAGTTTAACCCGGAAACCCCAAAGGAAAAAAAAATCTTTTTTATGGGGTTAAGTTTATTTATAACGCTGTTGTGCATGAATGTAGGGTAATCTGTACCGTTATGTGACTTCATGTTAAGGGTTTTCATTTGCAAGCAGTGACAAGATGCCTTGAAAAAATACCTATAAAGAAAAAAATCAAAAGCCAAACTTGGGAAAAAAGACCCATGATCAACCCTTTTTTTTTTGGGGGTTTTTTTCACACATGTGTAAAATTTTTGCAGTGAATTAAAGGGGCTTTTTTTACATTAAACCCAAAGAAGCTACTTTTCCTCAAAAAGAAAGGAATTTTCCCCAAACTCTTTCTGATTTTTATGTGTAAGGGTTTCTTTTTCTGAAATTTTAGATCCCCTTTTAATTTTTTTTTAAATACTCCCCCCACATTGTAATTTGGGGGACAGTTTTAGTTTTTCCTTGTTGCAGCATGCCGTGGGTGGGGGTGCAACAAGGTAAAAATTGTTTCTGAAACCACTGTGTTGTAAATATAAAAACTTTTGCGATTTCATTGAAAAAAAATCTGCATCTCAGTTCTTCATTATTTACTGCAATAGTGCTGCAATCTTAAATATTCCCATCAAAAATACCAGAATCCCTGACAGACCCCAAAAGCAAAACGTAAACCCCCGAAAAAAAAGTAAAAAGATTCAAAAATACACAATTTTAAAAGTATTTTAAAAAGTATTTCACAAAAATGAAATTTCACCCCTCACATTTTTGAAATTTTTGTATTATATCTTTTCAAATTTGACAACACTGAAAATATGACACTTTATACAGTATCAAAATTGGCGTACAGCTTTTTAAACAGGTAAATTTGGTTTTGCCCTCAAATAACCCAAAACGATTTAGGGGGTGCACAACCCAAAAATACCCCTTTTAAAACGTAAGCATGGTGCACACGGAAAAGGCAATTCAAAATCTAAACAAAATAACGTGGCCACTAAAGTAAGTAAAACCCAAGGTTATAGGAATATTGGAAATGAAATTACTGAAGGAAAATATAAAAAACCTGGGACTCTTAGTTTACAGTTTTTGAAAAAAGATTGTATTAAGCTCCCCTAAAAAATAATCATCACAAAACCCATCCAAGCTAAACTGCTGCAACAAAGTGAGAACCCCCCTAAGCGAAGAGGGGGCAAGTTATGCTAAAGTTCCCAATTTTGTGTGGCCGTATTATTTTCCGCACTCCCTTTAACCCCTTTTTAGTTTCAGTTCATAGAGTTTCACGGGTTTGCAGCCAGGGAAATCCCTTCCCCCTCCTCTATGACGACAGGGTTCAGACCTTGCCCTCCCCACCTTCGATTTAAGAATGCTCCACAGATGCTCAATAGGGTCTAGGTCTGGAGACATGCTTCGCACGTCAGCACCATTACCCTCATTTTCTTTAGCGAGGCAGGGGTTGTTTTGGAGGAGTGTTTTCTCTCCATAACACCTATTTATGCTTCTGGCCTCTTCTACTGCTTGCTCAAATATTCGGCCCAGTTTACAGTAGCCACTTAGGGCAATATGTATGAATGAATTCTGGCGCTGACAGGCCAGTACTAAATAGCTTTAAAGGGGTTGTCTCACTACATAGATTAATCATATCTCAGTCCTGTTTTCAGTTTCATTTTTTTAATTTCCCCGGGGGTTTGGGGGCGGAGGGGTCGCAGTGGCCCCAATTCGGCAGAATAAGCCTGTGAACGAGGCCTTAAACATTGTCAGTTAAGAGTCGTGAGAGGAGCGGGAGAGAGGGCATGAGAAGGAAGAAAAGTCGCCGCTCAGAGTTGCAATAGCCATGAGAGGTGGAAGATATTATTGGTTGTTGTTCAGAGAGAGCCATGTCCTTGTATGTAGCTGCAATTTGTTAAAAGCAGAGAAAATCTAGGAGAAACCGGTGAGAATTCCCCACTATAGAGTCAGTGAGTGTCCGGAGGAAAGGCATCGATCTGGGGAGCAGCGAGAAGTTCAGCAGGGGCCTGAGTATAGTGGGGGGAAGCCTAAAAATGGTCAGGTAGAGTAGTGAGGTGGGCAAGGGAGGACCCCCCCAAAGATGGTGCGCGGGGCACGAGCACACTGTTTTGCATTGCAAACCGTGTAAGGATGAAAGTAAAAGCCCCACAATCCCAGAAAGTTTTGTGTCAATTTGATTTGCACTGGGGGACACACCGTCTCAAACACGCGCCTTCCCCGCAAAAACAATGAACTCTTAAAGGTTGGGTTTCCACAGGCAATGGGTGGGGCACGTTGGGGCGCCGCCCTTTTTCCCCCTATCTTGTTACAAAAACACACTGTTATGCGAGTGACCTCCATTTGCTTTGATTACACATAAAAGTTTCTGCAAACCTGCGGATGGGCAAAGTGCCTTAAAGAGTACCCTTTACCTCCCCAAAAATTGGTTTGTAATGAAATTATAAGACTTTTTTTCCCCAATCTGTCATTAACAATTTCGAGGGGGTCATGTCTTTTTCCCGGGGAATAGATTTTAATTCAGTTTTTAGCGAGTTCCGCATTAGCGGGATTTTTTTGTTGGGAATCCAACTTGCAGGGGGACGAAGATAAGCTGCTTGTACAGGGGGAGCTGGCCCCTTTCCCACATACAGTCAGCAGGCACAGCCATGAGGGAAAAGTTGACAAGGTTTTTTCGGGGTTTACATTACACTGCTGCTGAGATTACCTCCAGACAAGCAGCCCCCAAAAAAACGTGTCACATGATGTAGACTTACAGGCCCCCCCTGCCAGTGGGCTCTCCCAACTAGAGGGAGGAGTTTTTTAAAAAACTGTAACATTATATCCATCAAGCTGTCAGGTGCCGACTTGGCCCCATTCACAGCTGTCTTAAGGGCCCGGCCTTTTTTAAAAAAAAATGAATTACAGGTAAATGCTTTGATTTTCCTAATGAAACAATTTAAGGAAGGGTTTTATTTTATCTCCGTTTTTTTCATGAGGTTTCCCTGGGGTGATAGGTACTCTTTAAAGTCGGGGTTAAATTTTTGATGGACAAAGAGGGAGTGTGTTCCCCGCCCCGGCCCCTGCTAGACCATAAAAAGTTTGGGCAAAATAGATAAGTTTAAAAAAATCGGATAAAAGAACTTAAGGTTTTCTCCACTGCACACAAAAACATCAGTTTTTCGCATTTTTTGTTTTCTAAAAACGCTGAAAAAACTACTAATAAGAGGTCCCATAGACTTGAATAGTAAAAAGATTCTGTAGTCTCCACAGAACATTTTTTCTGCTCAATTTTGCAGCTGTTCATATTTTGAAACATGTTTCAAAAAATGACAAAAACAGAAATGGTTTTTTGGGTTATGTAAAAACCCCGGTTTTTGACGCGTTTTTTTTCAAAAAACCACACAATTATGATGCTGTGCAAAAAATGCAAAACACGGTCATTTTCTGAGCTGTTTTTGACATGCACTGGACAGTTTTTGGATACGGTTTTCAGTGAGTTTTTTTGTCGAATGCCATGTACACCTAGCCTAACTCTAAAATGACGCAAACAGTATGTATTTGGCAAACAATGTATTTGGCAGTAATCTTTATTTACCTTTGTCTGCATGCTTAAAGCTAATCAATGGTGGGGATTCTACTTTAAAGACTGGACCAACACATTTTCTCTTTTTGATGAATCACATAGAAAACATTTGTAGATGCTATCAGAAAAGAAAACTGGAAAAGGCACAATACACAGTCCATGCAAAAGAAAAAAAAAGTGTTATAGCTGCTTGCTTTCAGATTCTAGAAAATGGGGAGGTAAAACAATGACCATTGTGCCAACTTTTGATTTTCGTTGGCAAAACTCCCACAATGCACTGGGAACAACTGTTTGCAGACATAGAATACTGTATCCACATTAGATCTGCTGTGAGCCAGTGGCTGCCCATCCAAATACAGGCATTTGATCGTAAACAAACGTGTGTACACAGCTGCATCCACCTTTTCTTCTTGTCCACATTTCAAGTAATTACATCAATACAATAGGCATTGCTTTAAGATCAATGTGGTTAACCTAACGATTGCATTATGCTATGGAACATTAGCTGGGATTGAGCGGCTTGTCATTATATTTAATTACACATTCACGACACTTTTTTTTCTCTTACATTAAAACAATAAGACAATATCCTCTAAAGTCGCAATTTACTCGTTTTGTTTTCACTGTCTTCTTAAGAAAGAATGAAAGTTATAATAAGAATATAAAAGGTCATGTAGAGAAAAAAAAAGGGTAACATCAAATTTTATAACAAATGCTATACTTGGCTGATTGCACTTGCAAGATGACCACAGCAAAATGGGCACTGCTCTGAATCCCAGCTGCATCTTATTTTCCTTTATAAATAATGATTATTAATTTCCCAATCTGTGAAGTTACACCACCGTTCAAAAGTTTGGGGTCTCCCAGACAATTTTGTGTTTTCCCTGATACTTCTATTTATCAAATGAGTTGCAAAATTAAGAGAAATATCATCCAGACATTGACAAAGTTAGAAATAATGATTTTTATTTGAAATAATAATTTTCTACTTCAAACTTTGCTTTCATCAAAGAATGCTCCCTTTGCAGCAATTACAGCTTTGCAGACCTTTGGCATTCTAGCTGTTCATTTCCTGAGGTAATCTGGAGAAATTGCTCTCCATACTTCCAGAAGCCCCTCCCACAAGTTGGATTGGCTTGATGGGCACTTTTTGCGTATAATACGGTCAAGCTGCTCCCACAACAGCTCAATGGGGTTGAGATCTGGTGACTGCGCTGGCCACTGCATTACAGATAGAATACCAGCTGCCTGCTTCTTCCCTAAATAGTTCTTGCATAATTTGGAGGTGTGCTTTGGGTCATTGTCCTGTTGCAGGATGAAATTGGCTCCAATCAAGCGCTGTCCACATGGTATGGCATGGCGTTGCGAAATGGAGTGATAGCCTTCCTTATCCAAAAACCCTTTTACCTTGTACAAATCTCCCACTTTACCAGCACCAAAGCAACCCCAGACCATCACATTACCTCCACCATGCTTGACAGATGGCATCAGGCACTCTTCCAGCATCTTTTCAGTTGTTCTGTATCTCACAGATGTTCTTCTGTGTGATCCAAACACCTCAAACTTCGATCTGTCTCTTCATAACACTTTTCCAATCTTCCTCACTCCAATGTCTGTGTTCTTTAGCCCATATTAATCTTTTGCTTTTTTCAGCCAGTCTTAGATATGGCTTTTTCCTTTGCCACTCTGCCCTGAAGGCCGGCATCCCGGAGTCGCGTCTTCACTGTAGACGTTGACATTGGCGTTTTGCGGGTGCTATTTAAGCTGCCAGTTGAGGACCTGTGAGGCGTCGATTTCTCAAACTAGAGACTCTAATGTACTTGTCTTGTTGTGCAGTGGGGCCTCCCACTTCTCTTTCTACTATGGTTAGAGCCTGTTTGTGCTCTCCTCTGAAGGGAGAAGTACACACTGTTGCAGGAAATCTTCAGTTTTTTGGCAATTTCTCGCATGGAATAGCCTTCATATCTCAGCACAAGAATAGACTGTCGAGTTTCACATGAAAGTTCTCTTTTACTGGCCATTTTGCGAGTTTAATTGAACCAACAAATGTAAAGATCCAGATTCTCAACTAGCTCAAAGGAAGGTCAGTTTTATAGCTTCTCTAATCAGCAGAACTGTTTTCAGTTGTGCTAACATACTTGCACAAGGGTTTTCAAAATATCCAATAGCCTTCTTACACAGTTAGCAAACACAATGTACCATTAGAACACTGGAGTGATGGTTGTTGGAAATGGGCCTTAATACACCTATGTAGATATTGCATTAACAACCAGACGTTTGCAGCTAGAATATTCATTTACCACATAAACATTGTATAGAGTGTATTTGAGAGTCATTTAATGTTAGCTTCATTGAAAAAAAATGTGCTTTTCTTTAAAAAGTAAGTATATTTCTAAGTGACCCCAAACTTTAAAATATTTACACAACTGTTCAAGTGTCAGAAAAGACATAAGTAGCATTGGAGTATTGGTTACCTTTCCAGACAACCTGAAAACATTGAAAAGCTAGGCTAGCCACTACAGTAGCGATACACTTCTGTAATACTATTGTCTTTTTTCACACAAAAGAATTTAACAACACATGTACAACGTTGTACAAAGCAAAATCAAATTCACCAGAAGATACAACTCTTTGACCATTATCATAGAAAATCAAATAACCTATTAGCATATTACATGCACATTAAAAGCAAAATATCAACATCATCTCAAATATATCAAATGGGTAAGGGCGCTTTCACACAGTGCATTTTTGTTTTTTTCAGAAATGCACAACAATTACTGCTGTGCATTTCTGCAAAAAAAATTATAATAATGAATTTGCATTCCCAGCTACATGTATAATACTGAATATTCCACACTGTGAAATGGTCATCCATGAGAGTCTACATGAGTTACTTTATAAAGCCATTGCACTAGTGTGCCTCAGTATCCCCATCTGGTTCAGTGTCTGACTGAATAAGTGGCAGATGTGAAGGGAAATACGAGGAAGGGGTGACTTGTGGGGGTTCTTAAGATTTCTACTAATTTAGAGGAAAATAGGTCACAGTTACATTTACCTAAAACCGCTATTAAAACACAGCCGACAAGGCAAGTTGATAATAAACTTCTGGTAGTGCAAACAGAGGGAGCTTGGTAACTCTTTTTTAGAGCTAACCCATCCAAGCTTGGGCAATTCTATGGCGATATTGTTACTGCGCTAACATAATCATCATGCACACAGCTGTATCATGGAGCGGAAATAGGACTCCAATAAGGGTGCACAGGGCACATAGAGAACCGTAATATGGTTCTGATATAACATGATATACAGAACATTTCCCTGTTAGATTCCCCAAAACTGATAGAAAGAGTTGTGGCATGCCCAATCAGACTCTGTATAACAGAGGGTTCTCCCATAGAAAAGCCAGTCATGTGCACATGGCTCGAACATAAAAATCTAACATGTCTATGTGTAAAGAAGCCTTAAAGGGGATTTGCCACGATCTCATTTAATACCTCCTGCATCCAGCTCTGTGAGCTCAGAAGGGGGAGTGTGTGATTTGTTTGAATTGCATATCATGTGAACCAGAGGGATGACATCAAAGAAAGGTCTGTTTATGTAAAGCATTGTGAGTAGCTGAGAGGTAAAGCTTTTTGCCTCCAAGCACAAGGGTCCTAGGTTCAAATCCCTGCAGGAACCAAACCTGTGTTTTTTTTCTCTTTATCTATGCACATACCTCATTGAGGTTTCTTTTTTTTATTTCCACTGTTTGACTAATTACTAAGGAGCACAGAGGATGGGAGTAGAGTGACAGCACCTGGGGTTTGAACACTCAGTATCTGCCTGAGAGGCGAGGTGATGTCTGAGCATGTGCGACCAGGAGTGAGAAGCTCTCAGCCCTGGTCGTATCCCCTGGAGATGAGCTGTAAACAATGGATCACTAAAGGGGCAGTTAAAACAAAAACGGTGCAGAATTTTTAATAATAATGAATGTTTGTTATTTAATTTGCAAGTTTCCCACGTCAATTTTACTTTGTGACAAAACCCTTTAAAGTTAGTGCCACAGTATAGTTACTATGTGGTCCTAGCATGGTGATAATATGGTAACTGTTTCTCTGTGAAGGTCACAAATTAACTTGTTTTCCAGCATTAAAGGGGTGTTTCCATCATTGATAGCATACGCCATAAATATCTGATAGGTTTGGGTCCTAGAACAGGGTCCTGCACCTATTTTAAGTACTGACCCCTTAAAGGTCTCTTGGATCATCTTTCTGTTCAATGATAGTTCCGAAAACACCTTTGGGACCCACACATTTAACACACTTATGGTATAGCTTATCAATTAGCCATAAATAACTAAGATGGGAATACCTATTTAGGTTATCTTGAGGGAAATCTTATAGTTTTACCATAACTCGCATATGACTAAATGCTGTCATGTCTCCCTATCCTAAGGCCAAGCACATATTAAGAAGCATCACATTAACCTGTATTCTGTCTATAACATAGACTATTGTAAAACAGTCAGGGAAAGCTCAGAAGATGACAGTGGCATTGTATTTACCCGATATATCATTGTCATGCTTCTACTAAGATCAATTGAATATTACAAGTATTTTATGAATTCGCTATTTAAATAATTCCTGTATGCCCAAGCGCAGGTTCACTAAACTTGGTCTTACTTATTGATTAGGGTTCACTTTAAAATCTATATATAAAGTCTAATATAAAGTCTATATTATTTACTTAGCTTCTCAGTTTTGCAATTCCACTAGATGAATATGTCTCTCATGTTATTATCTGTAGTTTATGAGATACTCTGGAGTGATATAACCCGAGATGTCACATCACTAGAAACATGCCACAATCATTTCAAAGCCAAGCAATACAAAAGACACATATCACAGAACAATGGGTTTAGGTAGAGTGAATTCTTGTGCAGTAGAAAGATTATCAAGACCAGACTGTCACACTGTGACCTTGCTGGCGTCTAGTTAATCTGACAATATTTTGTAGTGCATTGTTTCAAATCAATAACTAATTAACAAAAGTACAAAAGGAGTTGCACTCTTTTTCTGAGGTCTCTTGTTAAAATGGCTCCTGGACACATTTGGGCAGAAAGGTCACACTTATGACATCTTCACAAGTCTTCCAGCATCTTTCACTGTCAGATTACATTACTTTTAGAAATTAATTGTCATAACTTAAAACACAAACCTATTTGTTACAGCCAGCTGTCATAATGACATGGTGAATAGGTGTTCTGATAGAAGCCTTGACTTCCACTACTCGATCATATCTTAAATTTTGCACTTGACCTAGCTGGAAGATTGGGAGCAGTCTTTGTGCTTTGGAAGCGCCGGTCAAACCTTGGGGACCCGCACTAGGTTTAGCTACTGAGGCATAATTAAGGGGAATTCCACAGACACCCTTAGAAAATGAGTCTTCGAAAATAAGTAGAACACTTACATTTTTCTAGGTGTTAGATAAAATGGGATTTTGATATGAATCCATCATTTGTAAAAGACTGTCATTAAGAATATAAAAAATGACTTCCAGCATTGGGATATTTTATCCAGGATGACTTAAGACCACAATGATGACATTTGATAAATAGTGGATTCTGCTCCTTGAATATACGACATGAGAAAACACAAATCCTCGACTCTCTAGACTTTAATAGCTGCAAACAGCACTGCTAAGTAATATACTAAAGTGGTGAATGAGGAGGGCAGTCATAGTAAGTGTTATACAATGTTAAAAGTAATGAAGCTATGTAGTAATGAAGCAACTAATTATATATATTGTGGGGGGTTAGCATCAACGTTCGGGTAGTAGCCTGGGCTTTGGCAGACAGAGACCGGGACACAGCGTAAAAAGTCCAAGTCCAGGCTATGCGTGGGTATATTAGAAGGGCAACAAAATAACACAGCCTTAATGTCAGGCAAAACACACAAAATAAAAGCCTGCTCGGCTGAGCTCTAACTAAACAATAACGGCCCTGACTACAGCAGAGACACACTCAGTGCCTCTTGTACAGAGACCAGAATACACAGTAACCGGGCTACTTACAAAGTGGCTTGTAGCATTCCACCAGCCGCCATGACAGGCCTGCCAACCCTGGCTTTATAGGCCTGAGCCCCGCCTTACCTGGGGCGTGGGAGTGGCCACCCAGCCTGCTCTTTGACCACTCTAGGAAAAGCCAACCCAGACACAAGCGGATTGGAACCGCTTGTACTACACATGTCAGCAGCATAGTGCTACTGACACACAAGACTGTCGGCTCTCCCTTCACCGAGTCCAGGCCACTCGGTGACACGCATCTGTCCATGCGCTCCCTATAGACACATATGAGAGCATTCTAGGGCCTCGTTCACACGGCTTATTTGGGCACGGATTGGCGCCGTACTCCGCGCCGTTTTTGCGCTGCAGTACGGCGCCAATCCGTCCCTGTCATTACGGTAATCCACTGCTCTCATAGAGAACAGTGGATTCCGTCGCTCCTCCCCGCTCGGCGAATCTGCCGCGGGGGGAGAAAGTGACATGCACATTATTTACGGCGCGTACGCGCCGTAAACAATGCATTGTCTATGGGCCGGTGAGCGGCGCCCCCGCCGCGCTACGGCCCGCCCCCGTCCTTATTCACGGCGGATTTGTGAGCTTAATACGGCTCACAAATCCGTCGGGAATAAGCCGTGTGAACACGGCCTAGGGGAAATGTATCTTCCCTCAATAACACCACCTGTCACTGTCTCACAAAATATATATATATATTATATTATTATACACACACACATTATATATATATATATTACATCTACTATATATACTATATCTTAATATATACACACACACATATATATATATATATATATATATATATATATATATATATATATATATTATATATATATTATATATATATATATATATATAATATATATATATATGTGAGTACACCTCCGCATTCTTGTTAATATTGCGTTACATATCTTCATGGGACAACACTTAAGATCTGACACTTTGATACAATGTAAAGTAATCAGTGTACAGCTTGTATGCCCTGTGGTCTGATATGACTAGGATAAACTTATTTGGTTTAGATGGTGTCAAACATGTGTGGTGGAAACCAGGTGAGGAGTACAAAGACAATTGTGTCTTGCCTAGAGTCAAGCATGGGAGTGGGAGTGCATGGTTTGGGGCTCCATGAGTGCTGACAGCTGTGGGAAGCTACAGTTCATTGAGGGAACCACGAAAGCTAACATGTACTGTGACATACTGAATCAGAGCATGATCCCCTCCCTTCAGAAACTGGGCCGCAGGGCAATATTCCAACGTGATAATGACCCCAAACACACCTCCAAGACGACCACTGCCTTAAAGAATGAACAGTCGCACTCCAAACTTTGGCGCAATTGGTGCCAGCTCCGACACTTTGTAATGCACCAAAGACTTAGGGACGTGTCACATCACATTCATAGAATTTGACACATCTATGAATGTTTGAGGCCAAACCTGAGCCCATAACTTATAACAGCCAGACCAAGATAAAGGTGGTCTGCCTGAGCCAGACGTGTCGTATTGGCCCTACAATGTGCCTGTATGTATGAACTGCAAAAGAACAGGTTCATACATTCTGGCCTTAAAGGGGTCATACACTGCCATAAAGGTGTTGTCTCACTACAAGGATTGCTTTTTATGTTAAAGATTGTGCATAAACAAGTCATTTTGCAGTATGTGTCCATTAACAGTGTCCTACCTATTCTGAGATATCCCCTCTTGCATGGGCTGTATTAGCTCCTCAGGTTGCTATAGCTACAAACCTGTTCAACGTCTCCTGATAGGCTGCCAGTGTTGGTTGCTATAGCTACCGAAATGGTGTCCTCAGCAGCTCGTCACTGCAGCTCGACAACTCGGGCTCAGGCAGACCACCTTTATCCCTTTATGCGCCTTGCGTTCTAATTCTACAAATGTGGTGCGACATGCCCCCAGAACTCCCCCAAATCTTTGGCGTATTAAAAAGTTTCGGGGCCAGTGCCGATTGCGTCAAAGTTTGGAGTGCAACTGTTTATACATCTTTAGAACAGGACTACCACAGCTTTTTGCTTCAAGGTACACCAGAAAACTGGAGCAGCCCAATTCATACATGTCACCCTTAGGGCCAGTTCACACGGCTTATTGCCGACGTAATTGCGGGACGGATTTCGCCCCGCAATTACGCCAGCTGCCGTGCAGCGGGTAAATAATTGACATGTCACTTTCTCCCCGCTCGGGAGGAGAGACAGAATCTATAGTTCTCAGAATAAGCCGTGTGAATGAGCCCTTAGAGTAAATTTTATTGCACTTTCTTTAGTGATAACATCATGAAATAGAGAAGATAAAGAAATCAGGTAAACCATTAGTTTAAGTTTTTTTTTCCCATCAGATTTATATTTTTGTCAACATGGAGAGTGCCTTAATCATGCCTTGGATATGTAACTAAGCTGTATGGAAGAGAACCATGTCTCTAGTGCCATCTGTTGGAGGTAGCATCCCTTTCAGTCAAATTTGGTCTTTGTAGAGCTTTGAAGATGCCTTGTTCTGCAGCTCTACTGCCCTCAACTAGTACCAGACAAAACCATACTAATATAGAGGTCACAATACCGGGTACTACAGTCAAAAGGCCTGGAAAGTGCAAGACATGATTGAGGGATTATTGGTTGGGCTACACCTATCCTACACCTTCATGGTGCTGTCCCCAAAGAGAAACTTTACTCCCCCACTCCGAATAGCCTCCAAGCTACATCAAAAGTCTCTTACCCAGTCAGCCAAAGCCCTGCTCTGTACTGTCAAGGAGAAAAATTCTCGAACCAACAGTCTGCAGATGGGTAACTCTTCTGGCTTGTCAAGACCTACTTCCATCATCGTAAGTGAAGTTTCTGCACTTGCTCCTTTCTTCTGCTGACTGGTGGGATACAAGACCCAATCATCATCAGTTAAAAAAAAACAATAAGCCAATGTTTCAAGTACTTAAACCTGGTGATACATATCCTAAGCCTCTGAAAGGACTATATATATATATATATATATATATATATATATAGTGCTAGAAAAATGTCTTTGAAATGATATAACAAGGTGAAGTGATGGACTTTGTCTGTTTAAGCATTGAGAGTCATCCGCATGGACCTCTTCCTTCCTTCCCACTGCCTAACTTCAAACTTTTAAATAGACAATTCCAACAATTATCCCTTCCCAAAGTTTCCTGCATCCGGTCTGCAGAAGAGAATTGGTCACATTTGGCAACAGTACAGGAAGTATGTGAACCTGTCAAGGCAAACAGTCTCAAAGGGCGAACTGCTTTGCAGCAGCTAATTAACCTTAGGAAATAATTACACAAATATGCAAATGTTGTTTAGATAATTCCATGTGTTATCAGCGCAGGTAGTCCATCATAAATGCAGACCTTGGAGTGCCTAGATGTTAGAATCTGCACTGGTCGATAAGGCTTTGTCTCTTGCATTACTTTAACTTGGTATTTAACAATTAATGACTGTAATATTGCGTTAGTAAATTTAAATGGTTGTCCTTTAGAGGCAGCAGAACATAATAATATATTCTCTCTGCTAATCTAGGTGCAGTAATGTCAGCAGTGTAATAACTTCTTGCATTTTACAACCTTTAAGGAAAACATATAAACATTTAAGAATTATCGTACGTTATGTTTAATAAGTTCATTTTTCTACTGTAAAATGTGGCCATCTTTAGACTTTTGGCTTGCAAATATTTAATTCCAAATATGTTATTTATACAGGAAGCCAAGTTTTTTTCATTCTCCCCAAAGACCCAATAATAAATGGAGCTTTGTGATGATACGCTGGTATGGTAAAGCAGTGTTGTACATGATTCATAGGGCGGAAAAAGTTTCTCTTCTCTTTTTCGAAAAGAAAACCTTTTCTGCTGAGGATATTGCATTTTATTAGACAAAAACATAGAATCAATGCCCCTGTTATGTAAATTTAGTCAACCTTATTTATACTCAATCACGTTATACACCTATCATTCTTTACATTAAAACCACTAGCATGTGAAGTGGCCACAGTAATCTCATGGCAATGGTACCCAACAGGGGGTGGGATGTCATACACAGCATGTGAAACGTCAGTTCCTCAACATGTTGAAATGTGTTGAAAACTGGGCAAGCATAAGGATCTGAGCAACGCTGATAAAGGGCCAATCGTGATGACTAGATAACTGGTTCAGAGCATCTCCAAAACAGACTATCCTTTCGGGTGACCCTGATATTCAGTGGTTACTAATTTCCAGAACTAGTGAGAGGAGGCACAATAGGTGAACCAGTGACAGGGTCATGAGCACCTAAGGTTGATTGATGCATATAGGGAACAAAGTCTAGTCCATCTGGTCTGATCGCACTACTACTACTGTATCACAAATTGCTGAAAAAAATTATTGCTATTATACACAAGTGTTAAAACACTGTGCAACACTGCTTGCTGCATGTGGTGTTGCTTAGCCGTTGTTTGGTTAAAATGCTCATGCTGACCCCTGTTCGCTGTCAAAAATTAACACAATGAACATGTGGGCATCAGAATTCAACAATACATCATTGAAACAAGGTGGCATAGTCTGATGAATCACATTTTCTTTAACACCATGTGGGCAGCCAACTGTAGGTGCGTTGCTTACCTAGTGACTAGATGGCAACACTATGTACCATGGGAAGCTGGTGAAGGTAGTGTGATTCTTCTTGCATTCCTGTAGATGTTACTTTGACATCTATCACTTGTCTATGACATGCAATTCTTTTCAAGACGGAGCCGAGCTGCGCTATTGAAACACGCAGTGGCGATCCCTCGTGTGAACGCCGCTCCGTGTTCAGCATAGACAGCAATGAGAATCTCACTGCTAATTGTTTATATCCGTCTTGGGGACCGACAGAGCGGACCCCAAGACGGATCCTAAAAGCGCTTGTAACATGGAGTGTAAACTCCAAGTGAACAAGCCTTATCACTTGCCTAAACATTGTTGCAAACGAGTTACGCTCCTTCATGGCTGAGGTATCCCAATAGAGAACGCTTCTTTTTCTACAAAAGCTGTTCAGTAAAGGCTTGAGGAAAATAACAAAGAGCTTAAAGCGTTTAGGACTTCTTATTCTCCAGATCTCAATTTGATTTAAAAAAAGAGTCTAGTCTCACCTCCAAAGTTACATGGCCTAAATGGTTTGATACTACAGGACACCTTCAAAGGTTATGTAGAGTCCATACCTCAGTTGGTCAGAGCTGGTTTTGCAGCATGATGGAGGCCTAAGCGATATCAGACAGGTGGTTTTAATGTGCATATTGAGCATGTAAGCAGTATTTAGACCTTCAATACCTTATACTGTGCATCTACATAACTTCCCTTTTAGTTTGATATCAATCAGAATAATTAAAGGGATTTCCCAGAGATTAGAAAATAAACGAAAGATTTGTTTTCTACATTAAGCGTAAGTCTTGTCTGTGGACTATAGCTGATATTTCAGGTAAGACATGTTCCATTGAATGTGGAGGTATTGTAATACCAAACACAACACATGGACATGAGTAGCTCGGTTTCAGACATTAACTACTTTTTCAGATTATCAGTTGACTAATTAGAATAATTTTGACTTTTGGTAGAAGACAGGAGTACTTGGTGGTAGTCTACGTAAAATAGGACATATGAACTCAATGCTGTCTTGGATTTATGGGAGCTCAAGGGTCTAGTTATAAACCTACATACCTTTACTAATGTAAGACATGTGATGTACTAACAAAATCCTTTAATTTATTTTTTCTTCTTGAATTTTGATATAATTTACAAAGTGATATTACAATTATTTCCTGTATATCGGTAAAGGAAATTTGGCTTGTGTTGTATAATAAATAAACTTCATTAAACTCCTTGGTTTACTGATGAAAAGTCTTAAGGGCCAAATGTATGAAAACTGTCTAGGTCTAATACTCACTTTGTTGCCCATAGCAACCAATCAGAGCACCCCTTTCATTTTTCCAAGCACTATTTGAAATGAAAGGGGCGCTCTGATTGGTTGCTATGGGCAACAAAAAGCGTTTTAGACCTAGACAGTTTTCATACATGTGGCTCTGAGTGTTTAGATCAGCATACAAAAAACTTTTCAAATATTTCAAATATGCTGACCCTCAAAATTTGGTGTGATTATTTTTGTGTTGGTCACCAGAACGACACTCTCCTTCTTGTTTTTATCATTGTAGCCTATATTAAAACAAAGTATGTTATATTTCTATTACCTTTTTAAGTAGTCCATAACAACCTTGATGGTGTTTTGATTAGGGTCCTGAATATGCTGAAGTATTATTATTTTTAGAAATTAGTTCCTATTGAAATGAAACAATTCGGACACCTCGTTAAGACACTCATACAAGACATTTCCAGACTGTAGAGGGGTGTCTTTGGTCCGTTGTTTTTCTGCGAGTTCAAGGCTGGACAAAATCTAATTTTAGTGGGACATATATCTTACATCTGCTACAGTGACTGCTGCGTGTGTTCTTTACCTAAATGTTTTTTTTTCCTTCTTTGTTTAATTTCTTTTGTTTCTGGTGCTGTGCTATACAATAAAGAGTCTTCTTAAAAAAAGAAATCTACAATTTATATCAAAGAATATATAAAATTAACAATAATATTTTACCTAGGGTATCTAATATTTGTGCACAGTGGTGTATCTAAAGCCAGGGCTTGTACATTAACCCTGAATAAAGCTTTCAAACCTTGCTGCATCTAAATAGAAACTTAGTTCAGTAGTAATGCTTTAAAATAATCTAAGCCTCATCACATAGTCATTACTACACTACTGTACACACATGTGTATGTATGCTTTGCAGATTACAAGGTGATGTAACAAATTTCATTTTTGTTGCAGGAGAATGGCAGTCCTGAGGAGCATGCACTATACGTATGGGACAACTTCATTTCAAAAGCACCTGCTGAGAATGTGTTTTTTGTTGCACACAGCTATGGCGGACTAGCTTTTGTGGAGCTGGTGAGAATATATATATCTTTATAATCTGAATATATATGTTTTTTCTTGAAAGAAATTATGTGACTGTAAATTCTTTTATAAGTTTTTCCATATATGACCCATTTCAATGTCCTCTGTGTAACATATGTTGCAACTGAATGAGTGGATCAAGGACATCCATCTAGCAGCCAAAAGAACATTATGCTTTATTTTATTTAAAATCCATAAATATTTGTCCAGTTCTTGCAAATTCAATAAATACAATTCTAATATCATATATGAATGAATTGTAATCAAACATATAATTGAAAAATGTATTCTTCAGAAATATTAGAACGTGTTATCTATTTGTATTGATATACAAATTGCAAATACTTAAAAAAAAACAAAAAAAAACGTAATGCAAGGTATAGAGTAGTGTGGCCAAAGTGGAGCCATAGGGGTCTACAGGTACTGTATATCCGATCATATACGTTTTATGTGCTATGCACAAAAGCGGATTCAAGCTTCGTTGTCAGTTTCGCATAGGTCTATACAATAGTGAAACAGAAAAAACTACAATTTTGGCCACGCATACAAAATACACAAGAAGATGCAAATTAATTTATTAGCAAAATTTAAAAATATAGGTTACAACAAAGAGCTGGAAACAATAAAGAGTATATGTATATCTCATGAATAGACCACCCTGGAAAATGTATCATAAACAATCCATATAGTTACATATTATTACATTAATATAACAAATCATTATGTGTACAAAATTTAATTGTAGACCGGTAATGAAGGTAAATCCCACTAAAGTGTTGCTTCATATGACAGCTATAATACAGCTTGGAGAGATAAAGGTGTACTACCTACCTTTATGGAGGGTGCTGTGGCGCTCTTCAGCTTTTTCCCAGAAGCCTTTACTTTATACAACCCTACCAAAAGAAGGCATGCCCCCACGGCAAGGGTTTTCGGACGGTTTTTCAGAAAACCGTCTGAAAATGAGCACAATTTTGCTCTATTGAAAACCCGTGCAGCACTCTCCACTGCACGGGTTTTCCGTCTGGCAGTTTTTCCGCCCGCGGGCCGCTCAAAGGACATTGAGCATGTTCATTCTTTGGAATAGGACCACCTCAATGGGAGGGCTCTTCTCCACTCATCGTGGATAAAAGCCGTACCCCCCGCGGCCATGGGGACGGCCGCAAAACCGGACAAATACCGGCCGGGTAAACCGACCGGAATTTGTCCACTGCCGTGTGATCGCACCCGAAGAGTCCGCGTGCCCAAAACTCATTTTGCTGTAAGCCTCTTCATGGAAATAGAGCAAATGGAGTCAGAGACTTTGTTTTCACTATGGATTTGTTTAGTCAGGACGAATACCACCAACAGAGGAAAAAACATGATATGAATGGAGCCCTATTATTTTTTTTTTTTTTTTTACTGTGTGCCATAAATGCAGTAGTCCTATTAGTGTGCCCATTATAAAAGAAATAGTGTCGTCATATGCTTGGAGGACAGACTTTAAATGGTTACTTCCATCTCAGATATTCATGGCAAATTGTCAGAATATGCCATAAGTATCTGGCAAGTGTGGGTCCCACCTCTCAAATCTGCACTTATCTTGAAAACAGTTGTGCCTTTACCTCCTGTTCACATCTGTGCCACAGATAACAGGGAGGTAGCTGTACATGTGTGGCTCTCACTATTCATTTCAGTGGGAGTATTAAAGGGGTTTTGCCATGAAGTAAAATTGACGTGGGAAGCTTGCAAATGAAATAACAAACATTTTCATCATTCAATATTTATTACAAATTCTGTTGCCATTTTTGTTTAAGCTGCTCCTTCTAGTGATCCATTGTTACAGCTAGTCTCCATGGGATACGACCAGGTGGCTGAATAGCCCTCAGTCCAAGTCGCACAATGTTTCTCAGTACATCACTTCTTCTCTCAGGCAGCTACTGAGTGTTTCAATCCCCAGGTGCTGACACTCTACCCTGTCCTCTGTACTCCTTAATAACTTAGAATAATTAGTAGAGAAGGGCGTCATTTCTCAAAAATCGATTCGTCTCACTTCGCCGAATTTCCGACAAAATTAGTTTCGTATCCGAATTACTTCGCACAATCGCGTCAAAAAAGCAGCTATTTTCCAGGCTGCACAGAGCCCCAGGTGCAGTAAAACGTTGTGCCATGCTTAAATATGCAGAGGGACTTGGTTTGGGTCTTCATACAATGTTGTGTTTTAGTATGACAACGCAGAAGACTGCCGCCCGCTTTTTTAGAATCGCTTTCACTAAAAAATTCCCTTGGCACTTAAGATGGCAAAAACTGAACCAAAAAACTGAAGCGGAATGTTGCTGATAAAGTCCATTCCAGCAAAACTGGAAAAAAAAAACAAGCTGAGAGCTCAGATGGCATCCTTATGACAGAAGTGGAGGTGATGGCGGCAGCCACAGCAGCATGAGGTCAGGCAGTGCACAATGACAATCTGTAGGTGGCAAAACAGAGAACCACAGAATGGCACAATGACTGAGAGCAGAGGTCACGGCGGCAGCAGATGAGGTCATGGCAGTGGCACAATGACATTCTGTAGGTGGGCAAAACATGAGAAGCCACAAGTGGCACATTGACTGAAGCGGAGGTCACGCGGTCGCAGCATGAGGTGCAGGCAGTGGCACAATGACTTCTGAAGGTGGCAAAACATGAGGAAGCCACAGAGTGGCACAATGACTGAGAGTAAGTCACGCGTGCCAGCAGCATGAGGTCAGGCAGTG
Source organism: Phyllomedusa bahiana (assembly GCA_025379985.1). Lineage (NCBI taxonomy): Eukaryota > Metazoa > Chordata > Amphibia > Anura > Hylidae > Phyllomedusa > Phyllomedusa bahiana. The sequence continues at coordinate 74,245 of JAODAL010005555.1, read as the reverse complement.
CACAATGACATTTCTGGAGTGGAAAAACAGTATTAGGCCACAGAGTGGCACAATCAACAGTGTGGATGTCACAAAGCAGCAGCATAGTCAGGCAGTGGACAATGACATACTGGAGTGGCAAAAACAGTATTATGCACAGAGTGGCACAATCACACATGTGGAGGTCACAACGCAGCAGTAATGAGGTCAGGCAGTGGCACAATAGACATTCTGGAGGTGGCAAAACATGATGAAGCCACAGAGTGGTAAAATTAAAGAGAGCGGAGGTCACGGCGCAGCAGCAGAGGTCAGGCAGTTGCTACAAAAGACATTCTGGAAGGTGGCAAAACAGGAGGAAGCCACAAGAGTGGGCACAATACTGAGCAGCGGAGGTCACGGCGGCAGCAGCATGAGGTCAGGCATGCACAATGACATTCTGGAGGTGGCAAAACAGTATTAGGCCACAGAATGAGCACAATAGACTGAGATGGAGGGGTTCACGGCGGCAGCAGCATGAGGTCAGGCAGAATTGCACAATGACACCGCGAGGAGGACACGCAGCAGCCACAGCAGCAGCATGAGGACAGACAGTTGGCACAATGACACAGTGGAGGAGGACAACGCAAGCAGCCCACAGCAGCAGCATGAGGTCAGACAGAGGCACAATTAAAATTCCTGGAGGAGGCAAAAAAAAGGAGTAGCCACAGAGATTTGCAGAGATTTTGAGGTGACGGCCGGCAGGAGCAACAGCATGAGGGTCAGAGGAGTCACAATTACACAGTGTGGAGGGACCGCGAGCAGCAACAGCAGCAGCACAGCATGAGGTTATAAAGTGTGCACAATAGACAGAGTGTTGAGTGTAGGTGCAATACCAGTCCCCCCTGTAAAGGATGCTGGTAGGCAGATGGCAAACTGTCAGCCAGATGTGTGGCATCAGCGGGTGGCGGCATCAGAAAGTGGCCTGAGAGGCAGTAGTTGAACCCAGACTGACGCCTAAGGCATGGTGTGTGGCAATCCTGTCCGACTCCCCAGCCTGATTCATCTTGACAAAGGTCAGTCGTTTCCACATTCCCAGTGTCAAGCGGGTTCTCCTTGGGGTACGATGGCCCCCCACCGCACTGAACAACCCCTCTGATGCCACACTACTGGCCTGGCAGGACAGCTTCTCCACAGTCAAACTCGGCAAGTTGCGGCCACACATCCAGTTTTGGCTGCCCAGTATTCCAGCGGATCTTTCTAACTGGGTGGCAGAGTGCCGTCCAAGTAGGCCACCACCTGTTGGTTCAGGGACTGCTCCAGGTCCTGCGTGCTGCCTGCGACCTACCCTCCTGCACTAGGCGGGTGAAGGCAGCTGCATCCATCAATAACTCCAGACTTATGTTGCAGCAGATGAGGTCTGGTACTCGCTCCTACACCCCCCACCTCGCCCCGGCAGCCGCGCAATATTACAGAGCGCTGAGGAACCCCCCGGCCAGACTGTCAGAGGAGGGAAAAAAAAAACCGATGCCAGCACATAGCAACGGCCAACTTGACACGGAGGATTTTCCCCTATAGTTTTTGAGTTTGTCCTCCCTCTCCTATAGCTGGGAAAAAGGCTCCCAGTTTGGACCGTAGCGAGGGCCAAATAGGTGGAGAGCCTGAAGTCATCCCTCTCCCGGATGCTGACTATCTCTGTCACTAGCCAGGCAAATAAGCAAGCTGGCGGGCCATCTGCACAATGACACAGAGGGGCTCCCTGGCCTCCATTTCCACTGTATACTGCCACGGTGCTTGGGGGTCATCTGCCTCATCTTCCCTCATCTCCATACCCACCTCCTCCGCTGCTCCTGCCTCCTCCCCTCTCTTGTCACCTGGGTAGAAATCCACACTTTCACCAGAACAATGCTTCTGCTCCAATGTCCTCCTCCTCCATTACAGTCCCCACCGGACTCATGTGGCCAGCGAGATGTAGTCCGCCACGTCTCCAGTCCCCTGCCCAGACAGAATTTTCAGCATCTGTTCCAGACATGAAGCAGTGGGGAAATAAAAAAAAAAAAAAAAAAATTATGTTTATTCATCCCGTAGTCCTGCGACTGATGTAGATATACCTTTCATAGCAACCTCTCTGTCTCCACGGACCGAAAAACACAACAATTCACTGCGATTCTATTCAAAAGATTAGAATACTTTATTATGGAACTGACATGATTTTTTAAAGGTATAGGCGTGATCATACAAGAAGTAGGCATATTACAATCCATCAAAGATAGTTTAATAGGCATAAAGAATAGTAACAATCCAATCAGTGTCCGTAATGTAAAGATACCATTTAATTAATTAAAATCAAGACACCTCCCCCCATTTTTCCCCCCCTACCAAAAAATAAAAAATGAATACTCTGACATCTGCTCCTTAGTTACGCTAATTCTAATGACCTTAAACAAAGCAGCAGCTATGACCTGTATCAAATGCAACGTCCTTCTAGACGTATCACAGACCAAATATTAATGATGTGAGCGGAACAGAACCTGTCCTTGTATCCTAGTCAGAATTCATACAGAATAATTAGACAAAAGATTTTTAAGTTTGAAGAAGACAAGATGGATGCCATAAAATGCTTAAAATAATCAAACTTATTCAATTCTGTTTCATTCCTCTCTCTGATAATATTAAATCATTTAAAATCCAATACATAGTACCTCTGATGTTCATCGAAGAAGGGCGTTTTTTTAATTGGTTACCCCAGCATTATCAATGTAATATTCATAGACATTTTGACCTTTGGACCGTTTGGGCCCCTTTGAAACTTTTCTCATGAGTATACCGTACCTTTGATCAAGATCCAGATGATGAGGCAAATATAAAATTTGGTGATGATGTGGCAATTCCGCTAACCACCCCAGAGATTGCGACTGAACCAATTGGTGGGTTTAAGCCATGCGAACCACTGTCCTTCTGTACTATATCATTGTTCAGTCTCGGAATTTATTCTTGTATGCTCCAATAATCTTGTGGGCGTGTAAGCTACTCTCCACTGATAAATTTGAATTCTACATACTTTACAGCAGGCACGCCGATAGTGGCGCAAACATCCCGCCCCTTGAGCGGTGAGAAAATCTAAGACTAAGATGTGTTGATTAAACACCTTGCATGGACTAGGTTAGGCTGATAAGGTATTTCAATGGCATCAAAAATCTCATCAGTTATTGTTTGTAAATGAGTGACCCTAACAGTTCAATGTTGTTGCGTTGTGTAATCCTATTAAACTTCCTTATCGGTAATGACATTAAATCGTAAAATAACTGGATTGAGCTTGATCGACAGGTGTTGCTGGAACGACTCCGCCCTCCTTTGGCATCGTATGTCTGGGAATTTGATCATATTGATTTCATCGAGTGCGGACAGACCATGAGCCATTGTCAGTCTGGCAAAAGTACAAGAGCCGACCCCATTGTGGTGGAAAGAAACTTGTATGCATTAGAACCACATACATAATATATGTTATCCAGGAAATGATTGGTCACCTCCAAATTCGTGAATAACCTGTATAGCAATAACGGATGCATACCACAGAAGGGGTTGGATTCTAGGGGATGGGCACCAATTGTGACTGAGGTGTTTTGAGACATAGTTACGCTAATCTAATAACCTTAAACAAGCAGCAGCTATACCTTTTTTCAAATCCACGGCCTTTCAGACTATCTCTAGACCAAATTTTATAATGTGAGGGGAAAAAAAACATTCCTTTGAAAACCTAGTCAAAATTCATACAAAATATTAACAAAGTTTTAATTTAAAGAAACAAGATGGATGCTTTAAAATGCTAAAATTATCATTTTTTTTTTTTAAATTCTGTTTCAGCGACTGACAAATAACGTCACCTCCTCGAATGGCCCAACAAACGGAAAAGGTGTAAGCAGAGCTGCCACGGGCTGACATCAAATTTTACACGGGGGTATTTCGTCTCCCTGGAACATCAAAAAATCGAAATGGCCTTTCTCGTTATACAGTCGGTCCAACATGTGCAGCTGGAATTCCAGGGGGTAAAAACACGCATATCAGGGGTTTTTGGGGGGAGGCCGTTCTCCGCTGAAACTCGAGGAGGGTGTTCCTGGCTTTGAAACGAAGGAAAAAGGCATGCACATTTTCCGGCCATTTTTAGAATGTTCTAAAGAGGGTAGAAGACTTCAGGAACCTTTTCAAAACCCAAATTTGAACACGTCGCCATGAGGGGCATGGACCAAACCCCTCCTCGGCAGTGCGGACACCATTTTTCCCCCATTGTCCGTCACCATGGTTCCGATTTTGATTTTTGCGGGGAGAAAGCCACACATCAAATTTCTTCTGCATGACGCGAGCAGTTCCTCCCCTGTGTTTTTCATTCGCCGAGGCAACGGGTGTAGAACGCATGACACCGCATGCCCTAACATGTGGATAATGGAGCAGTACTTTGGAGGCGATGGTGGGGGGAGGAGGGGGAGGGGGACATTGGCGCAGGTGCAGCATTTGACAACGTGGAGGAGAAAGGCGTCCCCTTTCCAATTTTTGGGTGTCCGGGGCTGAAGCACATTCACCCAGTGGCCGAAAAGGGACATTACGGCCCTGACCGATTAAAGCTCCAGAAGTCCGCGCCCCCGTGCACCTTGGAACAAACCGATAAGCCAAGGACTGACCCACCTTCTGTTCACATATTTATGAAGTGCTGGAAACCCCTTTTTGGAAAAAAATTACGGTTTGGGAACTCTCTATCTCGGCTGGGCAAACCCATTATTCTCTAAACGGGGGAAAAGTCCCCCATTTGGAAAGGGGAGGGACTGCAGTACCAAAACTTGACGGAGCACGGTCACCTGCACCTTAGGGGGTTGGACGCTTCTGTTTCTCTTTGCAACGCCTCCTAAACGACTGCTGGCGCCATGATACGGGAGCAGGAGCATCTGGCCCGGAGAGATTCAAAGAGAAACAGCTCCCTTCTCGGAGGGGGGGAGCCTTGACTGGCGCAAGGCATGCTGCCACTGGGCGCTGTGCTGTGCTGTTGCGCGGGGGCAGGGGGACCACCCATCTGAGCCACGTTTCCCCAGCCACCGGATGGGGACGCTGCATGTGTTTACGCAGGGGGTGGTGCCCCTTGCTCCCTGGCCACCTTTACTTTTTGCCCACAGATTCACAATACCCATATTCAGCTCCTCCGGGGTCTTAGCAAAGAACGCCACACCCCCCCGATTCGGGTTTTTACCGGGCCAAACCTCCGCACTGAGTGACTACTCCGCCGCTGCCTCGCTAGCCCCTTGTCCCCACTTTTTTTGGACCTGCGAAGCGGGTTTTTTACCCCGGGCCGCTTGGCTCCCGACCTCACCGCGCTATCCGCTGACTCACGGCCACATGACCCACTTGCTGGCTGCGCCGCTGCCTCGCCAAGCTGACGCCCTCTTTTTTTTGACTTTATGAAGCCCTTGCCCACCCGGGGTCCCAAGTGCGGTCGGCTACCCTATCATTTTTTGTTTTCCGTCACTGCTGTCCTCATCACCGGTCTTGGTATCCAAGGCGCCTCTACAACAAAGACCCCCATGCCCTTTCCACATCTATACTTTGCCGCCCCCACTCAAAAGCGGGGGATTGGCCCCATTTTTTTTTCGCTGCCCCAATACTGCTGCTGCCCTCCTCAAATTTTTTTATCCTGCTTTAGTGGGGGGCTGAGCCCAACCACATAGTAGATCTCTGGGTAGGGGGAACCCCATGGGACAGAGGGGGGCTGAGGGCGGGGAGGCCGCTGACCCGCTCCCGGGGCCCTGCCAAATAATGGGTTTTGTCTGAGGTTCCCCCCACCGACTCTTGGGTGGGGGTTTTCAGATGTCACGGGAGGGAAAAAAAGGGGACCTAATCAACCAATCAAGAACCCTTGGGTTGCTGAAACAAAAACACGGCCGCTAGATGAAGCGCAGTTGTGGCCTCAAAACCAGTGACCCCGCTGCGACGCCCCTTGCTGTTCGCACCGGGCCGTTCCAGGAATGTTTGTGCCACTGCCACTCGCAGGTGCAACCCCGCCACCTCCTGGTCTGACATACTGTTTTTTCAAAATGTACAGACACGTTTGATGATGATATCTGTATATGATAAATATAAAACCCTTTTTTGACTTCAAATGAATCCAGTAAAAACTTGGGGAAACCCCTTATATAATTGCGCTCCACAAATGGCCAGGAAAAAATTTACTTGTAGTTCGTTTTAAAAAAAAACTGTGTTTTTTACTAAAGTAAAAGCACAAACAGGCTTAATTAACCTTCGGACATGAAAATTTGGCTACAGGAAAAATGTATAATTTTGGCGTTGAAAAAGACGGTTTTTTTTTTGCAGCACACCAGCAAAACAACGCTTAATTAACCCCTGGAGAAAATTTCGCCAAAGAATTGAGCAGGCCAAAAAGAAATGGTATTTTTTATTGTAAAAACGCTGTTTCTTTAAATGAATACAACAGGGAAAGCTTAATCCCACTTGGGAAAGAATGTATAGCAGCTCAGGGAACCCACACTGATTTCAGATCCAAAACCCCAAAAATTAGAAATAGAAAATTAAAGAACACTCGAGACAAGCTGAGACACCCCCCAGAAACGCTAAAAAAAAACAATTCTTCATAAGAGCACACCGCGCGCACCTTCCCCGATGAGCAAGTGAGAGGGGTGTAGCTCCCCGGCGTCGCGCCGGTCCTTTTTATAGTGCGGTGACGCACAGAATCCCCCCCGCCTTGATTGGCTTCATCTCGCACGCATGCAGGCTATGCCCTTCTTTCCCCCCAATGCTTTTTTCCCCCCATGTAGCGCCAGGGGCTCGCAGCCATTTTATCAAACAAAAGCACACTTCGTTTACCCAATACCCCCAAAATTTGACTTTGTTTCCCAAACCAATTTTCCCCGAAATTTAAAAAAAATTCCACTTCGTTGAAAATGATTCGCCCCCCCTTATAATTAGTCAAACAGTGCAAATAAAAAAAAGAGAAACCGCAATGAGGTCTGTGCTTTGGGTAAAGAAGAAAAAATTTCACGGTTTGGTTCCTGCAGGAATTTAAAACCTAGGCCCCTTGTCCCGGGAGGCAAAAGCTTTACTTCAGCTACTCACAATGCTTTACATAAACAACTTTTTTGATATAAAAGAAAAAGGCCTGGGAATCATCCGCTGGGTCAATTTAATTGCAATTCAAAAAAATCACCGCCCCCTTTGAGCAAAACCAGCTGAAGAGTTTTATACAGGAGGTATGAAATGGGTCTGGCAAAACCCCTTTAAGTACAGGTGAGCGAATGTGCCACCATTGTCAAGCAGCATGCCAGTTTTAAAGGTGGGACCCATGCCTGTTAGACTTTTATGGAATATCCTCTTGATATACCATGTATGTCTGCAATGGAAATACCTTTTAAAAATTAGGAGGAGAATAAGCTGGAAAAACATTACAGGTATGTGCCACATGGTATTTAAAAAGTTAGATTGTGAACACCACCGGGTAAAGAGATTTGATTTTAGTGAAGGTGATATTTGTACACAGCTGTGGAATATGTTGGTACTATATAAGCAACTGTAAATAGTAGAACGTAGCTGTGTGGCGGGAAAGAGTCAAATTTGGCTTGTGATGTATTTTCTGATTTTGTGATTCTTTATTGATAGTGACATAGGTTGCATGCTGTTGATGTGCACAGTTATTATGTGTGTGTTCACTATATGACACAAAAGTGTTTCAGAGAAGCAACACTTTGAGCAGCTGTAGCATTCTTATCACATTTAGAACAGCAGGTTCTGTTTCTGTGAGTGCCTGTATCTAACATGAACTGCTAGGATCACATTCTGTTTTTAAAGAATATATTCTTCAAATGTTATTTTCATACATCAGTGGTACATGGGATTATATGAAGTTCTGCAATATACCGCACTGGGTTAATGTGGTATCTTTCTCACCTTCCAGCAGCTTCCAGTTTCCCTGTCTCTAAATGTGCAGAAACTTCTTCAATCAGTAAAAAATTTAAAGAATAAATAGAAGACACGGAGTGGGGGAGGGGAGGGGGTGCAGCTGCAGCTATTGACATGGGGCAAACATGTAATGTGTAGAAACTGGCAAAAGAAGACTTGGGTAAGGTGTTTACTGGAAGCTATTCAGACAAGATAGAGCACCTTGGATTGTTAGGCTCTTCTAAAGAATTTTAATTTATACAGTTAATTTAGTAATTTGTTCTATAAACGCAGTCATTTCAATAAGATTTAGATTAACAAGTGACTTACAAAATATCTAATATTGAGCTTTTATTCACTTCTCTAAAAATGTACTTTTGCGGCTTATTTGGTACATTATCCAATGAGTGTTCTAGTTTAAAGGGGCATTCTCACCATGCTATTTCACAAGGCCTGCTGTTCACAGCCAGTTTCAGGTTCCCACTTCACGGATAGGCTGTGAGTGTTTCTACAACAGTGACTCTGTTATTCCTAGCTGATCCTGTTAGAGGGCATTATGATGGAGGGGTCAAAAACAGAAAAAGGCAAAACTAGGGGCTCAAAAGGGTTTTAAACTTTTCAGTAGAAACAGAAACAACCCCCTATGTGCTGATGGGATACAGGGGGAGTTAGTTCACCATCCTGGCCAGGGATTGCAGCCTGTCAGAGCAAAGAAATGTAGTTGGTAACCATAGGAAACTTGTGTACAAAAGCAGGAGATAAGAACTGCTCAAGTTCTGAAGAGAAGCAAATTCAGAACAGCAATGTATTTGGTAATAGTCTTTATCTACCTTTGCCCAGCTTTTAAAACCTATTCAATGTGGTGAGAACAGCCCTTTAAAGACCTATCCCATGAGAATCGTGAACAAGTCCAGAGCAGCATATTAGATGTACCAGTAACATGAAAGGACTTCCTTCACACTGTTGAAGACCGCTGTAAACCAGCAAAATAAAAGTAAATACGTGTCCTATATGAGGTTATCCTAGACATGGGAATGTTCATGAGATTGCAGTTGACAATGAAATCTTTAGTAGCAATGGTATTGTGGATATGGACAGCTGATAACAAAGAGACCGGACAGGCAAGACTCCTGGAGTATTTGGTGCCACTAAGCAATTATCTTTAACCTGCAGCAAGTATTATTCTCTTAAACTGCAGGGAAAATAAATATCTTATCTCTTTCAACCATATTTCTCGCTAAATCAACTTTATTTTGTGTACCCAACTTTATTATGTTATTTAATTGTTGTTTTGTTTCTTATGGGATGGGAGTATTACTGTAAATTTACAACGTTTCTTCTCCCCATTGTTCCAAAACTTAAAAATAGATTGTTTCATTTTCAGTTTTTAATTTAAGATTTTCTTTTCTTTTGCTTTATTTTATAAAGAATGGACAGTTGTCCATTGAGGGACCTGGCACCATATGCTTACATTCTAAAAAAGATTGTGGAGAAGAACAAGAAATAGCTTGTAACATCTCTTAAAATTACAAACAAGTTCATAAAATGAATACAGTAAGACCAAATACTGCACCACCATTATTATTATTATTATTATTTATTTTATTAAAGCGCCATTGATTCCAGGGCGCTTAATTCGAGGGGGTTTCATACATTTTTTAAGTCCAAAAGGTCATATAAGGGATAATGACAATTGGCAACAGAGGGAGAGAGGACCCTCCCCGGGGTTACAATCTAAAAGGAGGGGGGAGAGACAGGAGGTGAGGGGCAGACATGTCTTGGAGGAAAGTGAAATTTAGGGGGAAGGTTATAGGCAAGCCTGAAAAAGGGGTTTTTTGGTTGCTTTTGAAGTGTGAAAGTGGGGAGAGTCTGATGTGTTGGGGCAGTGATTCCCAGATGGGGTGAAGCACGGGAGAAGTTTTGGGACGGTTTGTGGGGGAGCTGAAAGGGAGAGAAGGAAAAGGGCCTGTAGGAGCAAGTGGGGGGGGAGATATTTTGGGAAATTAGGGCAAATGTAGGAGGGGGAGGTGTGGGGGCCCTTTGTAGGTATGGTTATTTAGCTTGAAATAAATTCGGGGGCAAGGGGAAGCCATTTTGAAGGGATTGGCAGGGGGGGAGAGGCAGAGGAGTGGGGAGGAGAGAGGGGGGATAAGAGTGCAGCAGAGTTAAGGATGGATTGGAGGGGAGCGAAGGTGCTAGTTTTTGGGGGGGACTGAAAGGGTTTTTTTCAGTAGTCTGGCGGGAGAGAAAAGGGCAGGGACCAGCATTTTTTTGTATGCATGCCGAGGAATGGCGCATGCAGAGATGTTTTTCCAGGGGGGAGGCGGAGGCAGAGGGAGGGTTTGGATGTGTGGTTTGAAAGATAAAGCAGAGTCTAGGATTACCCCAAGACAGCGGACTTGTGGGACCGGTGACCATGACCACTTATCACCACCACATAGTGACTGAACAATACCACCACACATTACCACCTCATAGTGGCTGAATAATACCACCACTTATCACCACCACATAGTGACTGAATAATACCACCACACATCACCACCACATAGTGACTGAAAAAGACCGCCACACATCACCACCACATAGTGACTGAAAAATACCGCCACACATATCCACCACACAGTGACTGACAAATACCACCCCACATCACCACTACATAGTCATTGAATAATACAACAACATCATAACCACATATCACCACCACATAGTGGCAGAATAAAACCGCCACATATCATCACCACATAGTGACTGAATAATACTACAACATCATTACCACATATCACAACCACATAGTGACAGAATAAAATCGCCACATATCATCACCACATAGTGACTGAATAATACCGCCACACCATGCCACAACCCACCACCAACACACAACGAGTGATGAAAATACCACCACATTTTCACCACCATGTATGATGAATAATAATGCCCCCTAGCCACCACATAGTGACTGAATAATACCACCACATTTCACCACCATGTAGTGACTGAATAATAATGCCATATGCCACCACATAGTGACTGAATAATACCACGACATATCATTACCACATCTCATATATGAAAACTGTCTAGGTCGAAGACTTTCTTTGTTGCCCATAGCAACCAGTCCGAGTTCCTCTTTCATTTCATATAGTGCTTTGAAAAAATTAACAGGGAGCTCTGACTGGTTGCTATGAGCAACAAAGAAAGTCTTACACCTAGACAGTTTTCAATCACATTCCCATAGTGTCTGAATTGTACTGCCACATATCACGAGCACATAGGGCGACATGTCCAAAAAGAGGCGTCGCCACGTTAGTTTTAAGGCGCATTCATTCAGTGTAAAGTGTGCCTGAATGAACAAACCTGTCAAAAATCTGGTGTGTAGTATACCTTGCATTGTAAAATAGATGTGCCTAGGCGCATTGCATAATTTAGCATGTCACGTAGCATGTCATTGCTAGTTTATTTAATTCACCTACTTTAGGCACATTCAAATGTGTTGTGCCTGCCATATAATGCACCTAGTTTTGGTATATTGCAGTTCATTTATATAGAGAATAGAGTGTCAACAATTGCGCAGAACATTGGCTCATTTGTATTGGGACATGTCGCCCATAGCGTCTGAATAATACATCATTGTCTTTCCCCTTTCTTCTCCATCCAGTTCCAGACCACCATAACGTCTTCTCCCGGCCACAAGTTGCCACTGCAGAATTTACTACACAAACATTTTACACTCCTTTAGACACTTTCCCACTTCTGTACAAACTCCCCATCCATAGCACCCCTAATGGTAATAATGACACCCTTGTTACCCAAACAGTAAAAGTGACCCGAGATGGCTATGGGGATCCAGTTTGTGTGCCAAGTTTTCAGCTTCTTTTGCATCCCCATATAAGAAGTAGTTAAATTCCACAATATAATAGGTAGGCACACTCCTAAAATTAGGTAGGCAGATAGTTATGTGTATAGGCCCTCTGTAGGTAGATATATAGACCTCATGTTGGTAATTATACACCTCTGTAGGTAGTTAGACCCCTGTAGATAAATATGTAATCCCCTGTAGTTAGTGCCTCCTGTATGTATACAGACTCCCTCTAGATGGGTATTTAGACACCCTGTAGGTAGATTTATTAGGTATATAGAGCACCTGTTAGTAGGAAGACCCTATTTAGGTATATATGCCCTCTGTAGGTACATAGAGCCCACTGTAGGTATATAAGCCCCAGTAGTTATACATGCCTTCTGCGGGTGTATAGAGCCCCTGTAGCTATATATGCCCCCCTGTAGGTATATAGAGGTCCTTTAGGTATATATAGCCCCCTATAGGGGTATATATAGCCCCTGAAGATGTATACAGCCCCCTTTAGGTTTATATACCCCCGTAGGTATATATGCCCCCTGTAAGTATAAAGAGTTCCCGGTAGATATACAATCCCTCTGTAGACATATAGAGCCCCAGGTAGGTATAGAGAGGGCCCTGTAGGTATATATTTAGGTAGGTAATAAATAAAATTACTCACCTCTCCTTGTTTTCCCATCAAGCAGCTTGCGCCGTGACAATGTGTCTGGCATGTGGGCGTGACGTCATTATGTACATCACGTCGCCTGCGCTGCTTACTGCTGTGGGCTCTAGGCCAGGGGTTTCAAACTGCCGGCCCTCCAGCTGTTGGGAAACTACAACTCCCATCATGCCCCGTTATATATATTATACAAATGCATGATGGGAGTTGTAGTTTCTCAACAGCTGGAGGGCTGGCAGTTTGACACCTGTGCTCTAGGCAAAACCTGGATGTGCATACAGTTAGAAACATGCTGTGAAGCTCGGTGGCCCACTGGAGAGCCAGTAATCTCCTGGGGGGCCCAAACTCTGCTGCATAACATACAAAGTTCAGGACTCACCAGGAGATTTATATTTACATATATGCCGTGTAGTTCAGACTGCACACGTTGATAATAGCCTATCGGGAGTTCCTTGCATGTGCTCCCTAATTACGTCTTGATGCTTGAAAAAGGAAAGGAGTATTTCCGAAACGTTGCGCCGCTGTTTGCCAGCTTGTAAGCTGCACTCCTCCGCACTCAGCTTCTTATGGATCTATTCGGGTACTAACCCACAAGAAAGCTGGACATTATACCAGCTAAGTACTGCCTCGTTATTATAACTACATTACATTGCCAAAAAGGTGTTCGTTCAAGTGAAATGTTTTGTATATACACCGAAAAAAAAAGCAAAGTAAAGCGTTAAATATATTTTTATAGCCTCATGTGTGTTTGTCTCACCAGGAGATTACCAGCGGACCCCAAGCTCCATGACATGCTTCTAACTCTATGTGCGTCCTTGGGACGCGCATACAGTTAAGAACTGGAAGTATACGTGTCGGACCCAGAGCCCACCGGAGAATCCTTTCGTGTGTCAGTCCAACACTTCCTCTACTGTTTCTGTCACTCCCTTTAGGCTTTCATTAAGGCAGCTCTATACATGCACAGCAGTATCACCAGTGCCTTTCAGCCTAGGCTTACTGGCATTCCAAGGTATGAGAACCTAGCTGTCTCCACTTGTGGAGAGGGATCCTAACTATTCAGACATTGTCTGTTATCAAAATGATAATGTTCTTATATAATATACATTGGCTTGAAGTTGCAAATTTGCTGTTAAAGTTTGCTTCATGCAGTCATGTCACTGCGCTGTTTGGCAAGAGGGGTGTGGCACAGAGTAAAGATATCTAGTGCCTTTATTGGAAAAATAAAAAAGTGTTCAAAAAATTGCACTAGAGTTCTATGGTGTCATCATTAGCCTGTTTTCAGATGACTGTGTATTGGTGATGTTTGTGTGCTGCTTATATATGGAGAACGAGTGAATTACTTATTTATGCAGAGCTATTTATAATTGATATATTTCTCTGCATACACAGACTTCGCTGCACAGGCATCCCAACATTATGCTCAGAGTAGTGATAGAAAGTTGTTTTTTTCAGAATACCCATTTTAGAGGTTAGAAGGACAGAAACAGTATTGGTTCCATGGGCGTTACAGAAGTTTATTTTTTTATTACATTTTGTAATTTAATGGTTCCATTCCCTTTGGAATTCTCAGAGAAGGAAGAGATAAAGTTCTTAATATCAGCAAAAAGCTGGTGAGTGCAAGAAAAACATTAATGCCATTTGGGAACTGGAGGCAGCTGTTAATAATCCTTTCCACAATACACAGTACATGTGCTGGAGGCTTTGAATGCTGGGATGGTTAAAGATGTGCTCACAATTGTTGCATCATGTTACAAACATTGTAAACTTTTTGTTTGATGAAGTGGCAACAGTGGGCTAATAAACATGCTGTATCTACCACTATATTACAACTGTCAAGAGGTTCATGATAAAAGGGGTGGTCTCGCTACAATGATTGCTTTTTATGTTAAAGATCTTGCAAAAACAGGTCACTGTGGAATATATTGTCATTAACTCCTTAACGACCGCCCACCGACTTTAGACGTCGCCTGGTGCAGGTCGTTCGTCTGCAGCGACGTCTTAAGACGTCGCTGCAGACATCGGAGTTTGCGGCGCCCGGGCGCCGCAGCTGCGCTGAGATCGGGGCTGTACTACACAGCCCTGATCCCAGAGCAACCCCTGCAAGCACCGGGGAGCGGAGGAAACCTCCGCATCCCGGTGCTTTAACCCTTTGATTGCGGCGGTGCGTTACCACAGCGCAATCAAAGGGTTTCCCCTGCTCTGTCGGGTGATCGGAATGCCGGTGACCCGACAGAGCACGGAGAACGACTGCACAGTCAGCCCTGGGGACCTAGAGTAGCCCCAGAGCTATCTGTGTATCAAGCCAGTGACCAGGGCACAATGTGTGCTGTCCTGATCACTGCCTGTGTCAGACTTACACAGAATATAATGTATTAGCATATATGAATATGCTAATACATTATTAAGTGTAAAAAAAAATAAAAAATTTAAACAGTTCTTCCTTCAGGGGATTTAAAAAAAAATGAAAAAAAAAACAGAAAAAGTGTTAAAAAAATGAAAAAAAAAAAGAAAAATAAATATTTAATAAAAAATAATTGTATACATATTACACACAAAAAAGAACCCTACACATATTAGGTATCCACACGACCGTAATAATCTGTAGAATTAATCTAACAAGTTATTAAGTGTGAAATGTGAATGGTGTAAAAAAAACAAAAACAAAAAAAACCATTTTTTTTAAATAAAAAAAAATTCTCCAATTATTTATAAGGGAACTTAAACTATTCCCCCATAAAGTACAACTTGTCTCGAATAAAACGAGGCCTTATACAACTGCATCATGAAAAAATAAAAAAGTTACAACTGTTGAAATGCAAGGAGGCAAAAACTAAAAAAAATGTTCTGGTCATTAACTACTTTTCAGGCGTTCGGCTTAAGGGGTTAACAGTGTCCTACCTATTCCTCGATATCACTCCCTCTATGTATGTGGCTGCATCCAGCTCCCAGGTTCGCTATAGCTAAGGACCTACTTCTACTGCAGCCTAGTGGAAGCCAGTAAACACGCCCCTGAATTCAAAATGAAACCAAGAAAACAGGACTGAGGTGGGATGAATCGGTGTAGTGAGACAACCCCTTTAATACTCATATGCCACAAATAAACGCTGCATCACTTAAAGGCTAGATCCACACAGCAATTTGAGGATGCTGGCCAAAATCCAACTGTATTTTCTAATTGCTGTGCAAAAAACAGTCACTTTTAGATTCCCGGCGGCCCAGTACATTAGGGCCGCGGGAATCTGTTGTCGGTTCCGTGGAATATAGGACATGTTCTATATTCCGCTGGTCGGTTTTTAGTTTTTAGGAAAACCTCAGTAAAAAATCCATGCTGTAGTCTATATAGCACGGATTTTCTATTGAAGTCTACAGGGTGCAGGGTACGGTTGGTTTTTCAGTGGATTCAAAATAATGAATCCACTGAAAAACCATCCAAAATCCGGTGCTGTGTAGACCTAGCCAAAGGGGTTTTCTCACTTTACAGTTTAACAGAGCCACGGTAAGCTGAAGACTCACACTTCCTGGTCAGGAATTGGGTGGATTTATAGCAGTGATTGTCATATCAGCTGTTCCTAGCCATTCCGGTTACAGTTACATGACTGCAGGAGATGTATAAAGTGTACTTTACACGACTACAGAGCTCTGGAGAGTGAAAGCTTCTCATTAAGTTATGTAAACAGAGTCGGTTGCTAGAGATAAGACTCTGTAGCGAGTGACTCAACATGGACAAACTGACTAACTGAAGTAACTTGGAGTAATGAGAAATAAGAGAGAGCAGGAGGAGATGGTTAGCAACCAGATAAGCTTGTGTGCTTTACCTCCTGGCCAAAATAAAAGAAACAATTTGGTAATAGTCTTCATTTACCTTTGCTTTAAAAACTAATCATTCTGGTGAGAAAACCCCTTTAAGGATATACATGTAGTTGAGTCACATTATTATGACCTGCTGATATCCAGAGTAATCGCTGTCTGCAACACGAACAACAGCTAGACTGCCTGGGAGTGACTCTTTAAAAGCCATGTCCCACAGCTGCTGGATGGTGCGTGGGGTAGGATCCATAGAGAGAACATGATGAAGTGGTCCCACAGATGCTCAGTTAGGTTCAAGTATGAGGAATTCGAGGGCCAAAGTAGTACTTGGACATCTTGGTCATGCTCCCCTCCCAATGTCAGACATTTCTAGCGGTGTGAAATGTTTGACAGATGGGAACTTCTAGGAAGGCAATCAACATGGGTAGGTGTACATGATCTGCAAAGATGGATTCATACCCAGATAGTTTGAGAGTGCCTTCAACATGGATGAATGGGCTCAGAGAAAACCATGAAAACATTCCTCAGACCATATTTCTGCCACCACCACTAGGTTATGTCCAAAAATGGCAATAATTATCCCTTTTTGCAACTCTGATAAATTGACCCTTTTTACTATGACAGCAATGAGGAATATGTGAACAGACAGCCTCTTAGACACTTTATATACCCATAAGCCAGTTCATGATATGTTACTTCCTTCATGAGCTACACACTTGTCATAACAAGTGGTCATAATAAAAAATAATAATTTTGGATAGTGCAGAGAAGAGTTAACACCCCTTTTACTTTTTTTTTGGCTGTCTGTGCCCCTTTTTAGAAGGTTTCACCTCACTTTCTGGGCTTTTCTGGCATGCTGGCACTTGTAGCTACATAGCTACTAGCTGCTGTGGAACATGGGACTACAAGTGCCAGCATTCCACAGGAGCTCATGTTAAACATATGTACTAATCAATACCCATACAATTTATACATGTGTAGTGTGGCATGCTGACACTAAAGTTCCACACCTACAAATGCCAGCATACCGCACATGTACTAATTTGTAGGGACCTGATAAGGTAAAAAATTTTGTTTTTCCCACTTTGGGGAGTTCGAGGGGCAGTAAGAACAGCGAAAAGAGCAAGCCGTGGGGGAGAGCTTTGGGATGGCCTGAAGACTGAGGCCCCCCAGCGAAAGGGCGGGGAAAAGGGAAAAAAAAAGAGCTCCCGGGCTGTCCGGGCCCGGGAAGGGGCACCCCGGGGGCGGGGAGGGACAGTTTACAATTTTTCTAAATTTTAATGTCCTTTTTTAACTAGGAGACAGTTGAAAATTTGGAAAATTGTTTAAGTCGGGGAACACCCCTGCCTGTGTGTGTGTGTATGTATGGTACAGAAATATATAAATTTATTGGTGATTCAAGGACCCAAACGCCTTTTGCGAATTTTCCATTAAGCTCCTTCATCCTAAAATTTTAAAACCCAAAATTTTTTTTTTGGGTAAAAAAAAATTATATTTTTAAACCATATTTTTCGGACTGTAAGACGCAGCGGATCATAAGACGTACCTAGATTTTAAAGGAGGAAAATAGGAAAACAAATTTGAAGTAGAAAGTGTGGGCTGAAGTGTAGTTTTTAATGGGGTAGATATGACTTTTTGATCATTTTTTATTCCAATTTTTTGGGGATAAAAAATTGCCCAAAAAAAAAAACAAAATTTTTGGAAATTTTGGAAATTTTTTTTTTCTTCTATGGGTGTACAGGTACGGGAAAAAATGATTTTTTTGTTTAAAAAGATTTACTTTTTTGCCGATGGGGCAATAAAAAATTTATTTTGAATTTTTTTTAAAATTTTTTTTTTTGTAAGATGGCAAAAGGGGAGTGTTTTTAAATTTTAAATTTTTTTTTTTAAAACTTTTTTTTTTTTTTTTTATTTTAAATACTTAGTCCCCCCTAGGGAAATTTTGACCACAAAAAGGGCCCAGAATCCTTGTTTTTATATACAGAAATACTTTTGTATTGCTTTATATAAAATTTTCATTCATTCCCCTAGTACCCCCCTGAAAATAGTTTTGTACATGCTAGCAGTTTGAAAGAACCCTTTCATGAGGCTTCCTGCTGCCATGGCAACCAACCCCACCTCCCTGTGCAGGCGATCGGACAGAGGAGCTTTGTGCAGCACCGCTCCTCTTTTGACAAAATTTGTTTGCAGCGTGACCCGCGGCATCTAAAGTTTTTAAGGGCCCAGGGACGGGGCCGCCCATCCCAACTGTTAGTGGCAGTTGTTTGGTTGCCCCTGATCAAAATGAAAAATACACACATGGACAAAATTATTATTATCTTTCCACTAAAGAAAGATGAAAACCCACAATGATCACTGAAAGGAAAATCAGACATTTCTTTTAAATGTTGGTTCAACCCAAAAATATTTAAAACCCAAACTAAGGGAAACCCTGCCCATGGCAAAAATAATAGAACATAACCTTTTGAGGCAGTTACTACAAATTAACAAATTCCCTTGTAATTCTCAATGGGGACTTCTTCCCCAGTCCCCCTTTAAATTTTTTGGCCCTCTTCTCATAGGTAAAACTTCCCCCAGCTGCCCCTCGGGTTTTGGAAAAGTTGCCTTAACCAGCCCTAAATGTTTTATTTCTTCTACAGATGTTTATTAGGACTTAGTCTTCAGTTTTCATTATACCCTGCACAAATTCAAGGCGCCGTGTGGTAGCTACAGCAAAGCAGCCACAAAACATAATTGAGCCTCCCCTTTTTTTTTTTAAAAAAAAATTTTTTTTTTTGGCCCCTTTTTTTTTTTTAAAAAATTTTTTAAAAAAAAAAATTTTTTTCTCACCCCCGGAATTCCCCCTTTTTTTTTAAAAAATTTTTAAAAATTTTTTTTTTTTTCCCCCTTTTTTTTTTTGGTTTTCCCTTTTAAAAAACCCCCCCCCCTTTTTTTTTTCCCAAAATTTTAAAACCAAAAGCTTTTTTTTCCCCTTTTTTTTCCAAAAAAAAAATTAAAAACCTTTTTTTAAAAAAAGGAAAAATTTTTTTTTTTTTTTTTTAAAAAATTTTTCCCCCGGGGTTTTGGGGGGGTTTTAAAATTTTAAAAATTTTTTTTTTTGGTAAAATTTTTCCAAGGAAAAAAAAATCCCCCCAAAAAAAATTTTTAAAAAAAACCCAGGGGGAAAATTTCCCCTTTTTTTTAAAAAAAAATTTTTTTTTTTTTTTTTAAAAAAAAAAAAAAAACTTTTTAAAAGGGGGGAAAAGGGGGGGGGAAAAAAATTTTTTTTGGGGGGGGAAAGGGGGGGTTTTTAAACCAAAAAAGGGGGGAAAAAAAAAAGGGGGGGGGGGGGGGAAAAAATTTAAAAAGGGGTTTTTTTAAAAAAGGTTTTTCCTTTTTTTTTTAATTTTAAAATTTTTTGGGGCCCCTTTTTTTTAAAATTTTTTTAAGGGGGGCAAAAAAAGGGGGAAAAAAAAATTTTTGGGGGGGAATTTTTTTTAAAAGGGGGCAAAAAGGTTTTTAAAAAAAAGGGAAAAAAAATAAAGGGGGGGAAAAAAAGGGGGAAAAAACTTTTTAAAAAAAAAAAAAAGGGGGGGGCCCAAAAAAAAAGGGGTTTTTTAATTTTTTGGGGGGGTTTTTTTCCCCCCAAAAAAAAAAAAAGGGGGGGGGTTGGGTTGGAAAACCAAAGGGAAAAAGGGGAAACCCCAAAAAAGGGGGGGGGGAAAAAAAATTTTTTTTAAAATTTTTTTTTTTTCGGGGGGGGGGGGAAAAAAGGGGGAAAAAAGGGGGGTTTTTTTCCCCCCTTTGGGGGGTTTTTTTTTTCAAAAAATTTTTAAAAAAAAAGGGAGGGAACCCGGGGGGAAAAAAAAAGGGTTTTCCCCCCCCCCCCCAAAAAAAGGGGGGGGGGGGGGGGGGGGGGGGAAAAAAAAGGGGCCCCCAGGGGAAAAAGGGGAAAGGGGAATTTTGCCAAAAAAATTTAGGAAAAAAAACCCCAAAAGGGGGGAAAAAAAGAAAAAAGGGGCGCGTACATTTGCATACATGCACACATATGGTTTTGGGATAGGACAACTCATCTTAACAGGACGTACGAGACAAAAACAATATGCCATTTGGTTTGTTTAAAATAAAGTATTTTATACCTTTTATACAGATTTTTTTCAATTTTCTCAACATTTTCTGTTCTGATTTTTGTAGGTTACACTGTTGTCATGGAAACCATGCTTGTATTCTATTTGTCAAATGCAATGAGGTATTTGTACATTTTGTTTAGTGATTTCAAAAGGTTTATATAAAAAAAGGGTTATATAACAGTAGTATATCTGACAGAAATATACCGGGCAAAAATCTGGTCAGCAAAGTCTGGCAACAGCATAGGTTCAGGCTTTGGGCACAAAATATAATATATTGAAGCTTAATGGGGATTCCCACCTGGGGTTTTGTTGAGCTTCCTCATGCCTTCCAAGCTCTCAGCATTTGCAAAAGGGAGCATCTGATTGGTAATTCAGCAGGAGATGGTACTGCTTCATAAGAGGGTTGGAGAGCAGCTTAAAGAAGAGTCCTGAATCCTATCTATGATTGTGTTGGGACAGGCACTACTTGGCAGCACTGGCATCTGTATTTTGACTATAGTATGCTCCAGTCCAAGCCATTGGTTCATGTCATGGAGCATCTGGCCATTATTTTCAAAGAGGAATATGCAGCTAAAGATAAGGGCAGCACTGGAACCGGTGGTGTAGCACACAGCTGCTCCAGGGCTTCTGCACATGCCCTGAAGCAGTTGTATACTACGACGAACAAATAGCTGTGCAGTGCCTGCGCTATGGGGGAATGCCATGTGCTGAAATGCGGGTCCCCGAGAGCCCAGTTCTCAGCACTGAAGTGACTTACTGTGCAAGCATCAGCATCACTGCAGGAAACAATAAGGAGGCATACAGAATGTGTGTAGATTCCAAAGCAGAATCAGAATGTGAACATTGCCTAAATGTTCAAAAAGATGTGTGCTTGTTGAAAGCTTTTATCTGCAATTTAGGCGTTGGCTACGGATGGTGGATTTGGTTGTGGCATGCATTGCATGGACAATGGTTGCTTTGTCACGCTGTCCAATTGCAACAGTTCGCTACTAATGGAAGTGATTGTGGTCAAATTAATCTATCAGAAGTACAACAGGAACCAGCGGACTTCGTGCAAAATTTCTTTGCTGCTTTTAATGTATCATAGCATAACAGGGGGTACACAAACTCTCCAGGAGTGTCTGTGTACCCCCTGTTATGCTATGATACATTAAAAACAGCAAAGAAATTTTGCACGAAGTCCGCTGGTTCCTGTTGTACTTCTGTTAGTATTGGGCTTTGCCGTGAGCCGCATATTCCGGGCGTTGACTGAAGGCTAGCTACGTTACCACCGGATCCAACACAGGTGCTTGGAAAAGCCTGAAGTGGTGGTGAGTGCTGACACTTTGTTATACAAATGAATCTATGATGGATTTATTGTAACTATTACGTCATGAATTCAGCGACCTGAAGGTCGAAACCAGCCGCAATCACTTTCATTAGCAAAAAACTGCTGTTGTGGCAGTGCCAATCAGAGAGCTTAGCCCATGTGGAGTGTGTCAGCCACTGTAATTCACACAACTACGGCCAACACCATTTGTGGAGAGTAAAGATTTAGTAGAAGAGCTGCATTGTTATATAATAAAAAAGTAGCCGATGTTTCATGAATGTACAACTTGGTAAAGGAAAATGTTTTGTTATCCTTGATATTTTTTTTTGTTCATTTTTTTTTATTCTTTGTAACTGTGCATTGGGCATTAGAATTGAATTGTATTGTATTTCATGTATCTTTCCTTGCTCCTGAGAAGTCTCACACTTGAAGTATACTGATTGATTACATTTAGACCCTTCCTTTAGACTGTGCATTAACCCCATGCTTGCCAAAACAAAGAGCTCAAATAACTAACTACCACTTAAAAGATTTAAAAGTCAGGGCTTCCAGGCACAACAGATGACCGAAGTGTCACCAAGTCTTTGCTTGTCTCTCTCATCACACTGGTGGACATGTCTCCACTTTTGTTCCTCTTTCATAATAAGCCACACAGATGTTTCAGAACAAGCCTTGACTTCTGACCTGAGGGTTGCGGAGGTCATGCTGCTCAGGGCCTGTGAAATTATCACAAGCTGAGTTAAAGTTTTTCTCCATCACAGGAAGTAGCCAGTAAGTAAGAAGTAGAAAAGGAGCTTTGTCAAGGAGACAAGATGGTCTCAGTCAGGGTTGGCTTCTGTAGAGCGTATACACGGCAGGAGGTGCATGCTTGGGAGGAAGAATATAATGTAACCACAGGCACATCACATATCTGTCATGCGAACCAAGATCTGAGTAGTATATTTACTTAATATGTCTTTTGTTAGAATGTAATAGGAGTAGAACGTATGTGTTTATATAGACTCCTAAATGGGGCTCCAGGGCTAAAAAATCACCTTGTAAATATCTGCCCTTAGAATTGGCCATGTGTGACTCCTCTATTATACACTTGAGTTTCTTGTTAACTTGTTCACTTTTCACACACTGCTGGTCCGGTGTGGGATGCCAGGTTATAACTATGTTGTTTTTAGATCGGGTGTCAGTGACTGAGAAGACCTATCACAAGGCAACATCTCCTTTTGTCTCGGACGAGTGGTTATGACGAAGCCATCATCAGCTTTGTGTCGCAGATTCTGATTATGTAGAACGTTTACCTGATTCAGTCATCAGTGCATAGGACAGGCTACATGCCAGATACATTGTCCTTTTTGATAGAATTTGTTTTTTTGGATGTTTTTATTATTATTATTGAAAGTTTGTTTTAAACAATAAAAAGTGAAAAAAACAACATGAAACTTATAAAAACAATGTAAGGTTCTGTTCACACAAAGCTCAGGGGCGTTATTTGGTGTATACACCAGAGAAATCTCCAAATGTGGTCAATAAAAATAAAGCCACAACAAGGTATAGCATATAACCATCCATCTATGCAATTTTGTGGTGGTGGTCACTGTAAATGAAAAAAAAAAAAAAGGCCATGCTATCGTTTACAGTAAGGTTTGTTCACACGGCTTAAATTGAGGCGCATTTTGCCGCGTATTTCACGGCCTATTGCGCTCTAATACGAGCGAAATGCCTCCCAGTCATTACGGTAATCCAAGTTCTCATAGTGAATAGGGTGACGCCCCTCCCCTGGGCTTTTTCAAACGACGATTGACCCCAGGGAATAAATTAATGATTTATTCACGCTTACATGCCAAAGTAAGACGCTATTTGGGGCCGGGGGTCCCACGAGCTCCCAAACCCCCCACTAATTGGGGGGCGTACTGACCCCCTGCTTTTTGCCGTGTGAACTTACCCTTAGAAGAAGAAAAATAAAAGTATACTAGCTTATACCTTCCTGAAAGATGCCTAAAGAAATATTCGCATTTGTTGGACCAATTTGTTAGCCATCTATGGACCCTTTCAGCTTGCGAGCCAGAAGTATCTCACTGTGCATACACTAAAAGTATCAGACTGGAATTGTTGAGGCCCCCCGTGGTTTTGATTTTGGGGCCCACCCTACAAAAAGGTACATGACTTTTTGACAAAACTCTTGCACTTGCCCTTCTACGCTCCCTTTAAAACCATAAAAAGCACCCCCCATCCCGGGGGCACAACGGGGTTTTCCCTACTCTTTGTTGCCATCTGCCCTATACACTGAATAACCCAAGCAAATGTGTAAAATGTAGCCTTGTAGTAAACATTTTTTATACTGGTTCATTTGGGATTCAATGTAAATGGTTTTACAAAGAAGCAACAAAGCAGTCGTATAGTTGTAGCTGCCAAAACATGAGAGGTAAAAAGAACTTTGAATGATCTCACAATACATGCATGTGTCTTGTCTTCTTATGTTGGTTTCAATCTGTTTTTAAGATTCATACTTAAGGAGCAATGTGAATTTTATTTAAGCAAACTTTTTCTCAAAAGGTTTCCCACCTTTTGACTTTATGGCATACGTAGGATATCCTAGGAAACAAAAGGTGCAAGTTCCCCCCTCTTGGGCCTATACCCGTTTGAAACAGGCCCTGAAAGTTCCTGCAGACAGGGGAAATAGGGTATGGCTTACTTGGGTCTCCCGTGAATAGAATAAAAGGGTTTTTACAAGGGCCCCTTATTTTCCATTCTTCATAGGAATTTTGGGGGGGCCTTCTCAGATAGGCTTACACTTCAGGTTTTTTAAAGGGATGTCCTATTGATATGCCATAAATGTCTTGGATAGGGCCTCTTAAACCTCTTTAAGATGCTGTAGCCCATTAAAGTACAGCCAACTCTGGACTTAAAGGAGTTTTGTATTATTTTTAAAAATTGTCTCCCAGTCTTGGCCCTAAAAATAGAAAAGTAACATTAATCCACTCCTGAAACCCGTTCCGTTCATCTGTTACGTGATGCTGCAGCCAACCGCTGACCATTAATACAGGAAGTGACCACTGTGGTCAATAATTTACTGCAGCATCACATGACGGATAAAGGTCATGTCATTGGCCGGAAGAACCAGAAGTGGCAGCAGAGCTGGAATAGAGCTGGTTTCAGAAGTGAGTTAAAGAGGTGCTCCCACTATATTGCTAGGATATGCCATCAAAGTCTGATAGGTGCAGACCCACACCCATATCAGGAACGCGTCCTTGAACGTTACGGAGCAGAGCGGATGATGGTTGCGTTTGTGCATGGCTTTCCATTCCGTTTTATACTCGCCTATACTTGGAACTTCCATAGAACAGAATGGAGCTTCATGTGCAAGCGCCACCAGCTCTAAATTTTGAGCCAACGCTTTTGGGGGCTCATTCCCATGAGGTGCATGTCCTGGACCAGCAGTTTGTTTTAAAACTAATGGACAAACTCTTTGAAGATGCAAACATCATTTTTTAGCACTTGTATGTCATTGTTGGCTATGTATGAGTTTATTGTTTTAATACACTATTTTGGGGTATTTAATCTGTTATTTTGCCTCACAATCTGGTAAAAGTTTTTAGAACCTGAGCATTGTGTGTACTATATGCTAGTGGTACCTGTAGGACATATTCATAAACAGGAGCAGGTGAAGTATATACGAGTGCACCAGGATGTATGAGCTGCACATCATTTTTCTAGCAGGATTGCAGAGATGATGGACGGCATGTTTTAAACCTTTATGGTCATCTTACAGGCTAGTGGATATTTGATGTGATCCTATCGAGTTCTGGGTACTGTGTTATAGCAGGAGGAGCTACAATACTTGATGTATTTATAGTTTTATAAAAAAGAATCCATATATCTGGGAATTTATTCCTTGAAATCCCAGCTTACTCTGCACTTTAGAATCCAGTGCGCGATTCAGCTTAGTGATTGACAGCTATCTCTGTATGCACTGACAGAGGCAAGACCACCCATAAACTCGCTCGACTACAGGAAGCAAGCATTTCAATCAATGCATTCCCAAACCATATATCAGCCTGCATAGCTGCTTGTCTATACCAGACTGCTAGCATATACACAATGTTTAATGAAATAGGTGTAGATGATTGCAAGTTAGGGAATTGCTTTTACAGAAACACAGCGGAAGACTGGAAAAACTCACATAGACTTTGGAAATGTCTTAATTTATAATTTGCAAAAATGTGTTTGAAGCCAGCTAAAGACATTGAGCTTATCCCATGGGATGTGACATGTCTTCCTACAATGTCATGTCTGTAGTCATTGGCTCTCCTTTAAAAAGACATTACCCTCATTGATTCGCCTTAAATGTGTGGGTAAAGGTAAATAATTATTATAAAATGCATTCTGCTCTGATTTAGCTTCATGTCAGAGATACAGCAGGTTATCTATCTTGATTGTTTACAGTTGGTTTTCTAGGTTACTGACCACCTCTGTGCTCTAGTCGCCCAGCCGCTCTAGCCCTGTCTTGTAGATTAGATGTAGCTGCTACATAGTACAGCAGTGGTTGTTAACGTAGAAAACCAACTGTAAACAATCAAGATAGATAACCTGCTGTATCTTTGACATGAAGCAGAATCAGAACAGAAATGTAATTCATAATAGTGTCTATATTCCTTAGCCTGCATGTTTGAAGCTACTCTTTATATCTTCTGTGGATGTAACCAGGATTGGATTATATGGATTTTAGTCCATCAACTCTGTTTTTTTTTCTCTAGTGAAGAGGTGTCAGATAGTCCCTTTTCCCGTCCACATATAGCATTCAGGCCGATTTGGTGGTATCCAAGTCGAAGTCCTAAATTTGGTACTATTAAAAATAGCTTTTTAGTGTTTAGGATCTAATTATTTTACTTATCCAAGTAAATGTCCCAACCCTTTGTTAAGGATGCAGTTGCTCTTAAAACCAACTTTTAAGTATGCAGAAACGCTAATTCTATGCATGCATCAGACTGTGGCCATGTGCACCATTTCCCATGTGCATTTTTATTTTTTTTTTAAGCGGCTTCAAAATATGTAAATGCTAATTATATTAAGATTGTGCTGCTGGGGAGAGGGCTGCAGAAATGAAGTGTGTAAAGGATTGTGTGCAGGAACAGCCTTTCTTTAACACTTAAATATGTTAAACAAGAAATCAATATGCTCTTGGGATTAATACTAGTTTCTGAGTAGTTAAATGTATGTTATCTGTCTAGACAAGGAGCAGATGGAGCAGGGCAGTGTTCTGCTCATCTCCAGACAATTGAGAGAAAACTAATATACAGTGCGGCATAGAGCTGTCAGAAAAATGGGACTAAGTAAAAGAGTAATTACCAGGCTATGGGTGGCAAAGGCTTTTAAATGTATTACCACATTTCCGGAAAGAATTGGTTGGAGGTATTTAACATATTTTCTAGGTGTAGTAGAAGCTGGTATCACATCCATTGAATTCTTGGCTAGCTAGACATATTCACAGCTGCCAAGCTGCAGTGTAAAGTATGAGGATGAGACAGAACAGCTGCTAGAGCCTGTAATGATCCAGTATGTGGATTTTAGACCACCTCAGAATCATTATCAATACAATGACATGAAGATTATTTATCAATAATCACTATTTATCAGCCAGTATCACTGTGCTCTACACTGATGAGGGGCAAATACCCCGAAATGGCTGTATGTAGATGAGTGATACTGGCTTGGCTAATATTCCTTTTGCTTCTTAACTCTTTAACGACCACCCACCGTCTTTTGACGGTGGGCATTTCAGTTCGTCCGTCTGCAGCGACGTCTTTTGGCGTCGCTACAGACAGCGGAGTTTGCGGCGCCCGTTGCCGCAGCAGCGCTGGGATCGGGGCTGTACTACACAGCCCTGATCCCAGAGCATCACCTGCGAGCATCAGGTAGCGGGGGAAACCTCCGCATCCCGGTGCTTTAAACCTTTGATTGCGGCGGATCGTCACCGTAACATAATCAAAAGGTTTCCCTGCTCTGTCGGGAGATCGGAACATGCGGTCACCCGAAAGAGCCCAGGGAACGGCTGCACAGTCAGCCCTGGGGACCTAGAGTAGCCCCAGGGCTGACTGTGTAACAAGCTAGTGATCAGGGCAGACTGTGTGCTGCCCTAATCACTGCCTGTGTCAGACTGACACAGATTATAATGTATTAGCATATATGAATATGATTATACATTACTAAGTGTAAAAAAAAAATTAAAACAGTTCTCCCTTCAGGGGATTAAAAAAAAATTTAAAAGTTAAAAACAACAAAAAAAAGTGTAAAAAAAATAAATAAATAAATATTTAATTATTATTATTATTATCATTTATTTTAAAGCGCCATTGATTCCAGGGCGCTGTACATTCGAGGGGGTTATATACATAACATGTCAAACGAGTACAATGATAATGATGAGTGACTTACAACTGGCACAACAGAGGGAGAGAGGACCCTGCCCGCGAGGGCTTACAATCTACAAGGAAGAGGAGAGAGACAGGAGGTGAGGGGCAGACATGTTTGCGGGGTAGTACAGTGGCAGCAGGGTTATTGTAGGTTATGGGTTTTCAGGTTGCTTTTGAAGCTGGTGAAAGTGGAAGAGAGTCTGATGTTTTGGGGCAGTGAGTTCCAGAGTCTGGGGGAAGCACGAGAGAAGTCTTGGAGACGGTTATATGAGGAACTGATAAGAGGAGAACAGAGAAGATGGTCCTGTGAGGAGCGGAGATTGCATGAGGGGAGACATCTGGAGATTAAGGCAGAGATGTATGAAGGGTAGAAGTTATGGAGAGCCTTGTAGGTCAGGGTTAGTAACTTGAAATGAATTCGCTGGGCAATTGGTAGCCAGTGAGGGATTGGCAGAGGGGAGAGGCAGAGGAGTAGTGAGGAGAGAGGTGTATAAGATGGGCAGCAGAGTTGAGAATGGTTTGAAGGAGAGCAAGGGTGTTAGATGTGAGGCAACAGAAAAGGATGTTGCAGTTGTCTAGGCGGGAGATGACAAGGGCATGGACAAGCATTTTTGTGGTGTCGAAGTTGAGGAATGAGCAGATGCGAGAAATATTTTTCAGGTGGAAGCGGCAGACAGAGGTGAGGGCTTGAATGTGTGGTTTGAAAGACAGAGCAGAGTCGAGGATTACCCAGAGGCAGCGGACTTGCAGAACAGGTTAGATTGTACAGCCGTTGACTGAGATCGAGAGATCAGGTGGAGGGATGGAGTGGGACGGTGGAAAGAGGATGAATTCTGTTTTCTCCTCATTTAGTTTTAGGAGACAGTAGGAGAAAAAGGAGGAAATGGACGATAGACAGTCTGGGATTCAGGAGAGAAGAGAGGTGACATCTGGGCCAGAGATGTAGAGTTATGTGTCGTCAGCATATAGATGGTAGTGAAAGCCATGTGAAGCTATAAGCTGACCCAGACCAAGAGTGTAGATAGAAAAGAGTAAAGGACCCAGGACTGACCCCTGGGGGACACCAACAGAGAGTGGCCGGGGGGAGGAGGTGGAGCGAGGATGAGAGATGCTGAATGTCCGATCAGAGAGGTATGTGGAGATCCGGGAAAGAGCCAAGTCCGTGATGCTGAGGTAGGAGAGGATTTGTAGCAGGAGGGAATGGTCGACAGTGTCAAAGGCAGAGGACAGGTCTAGAAGGAGAAGGACAGAGTAGTGGCGTGAGGCTTTAGCCAGAGTGGTGGGGTCGGAAACCAGATTGTAGTGGGTCAAGAAGAGAGTTGGAGGAGAGGTGGGAGGACAGTTGAAGATAGACGTGTTGTTTGGAGGCAAAAGGGAGCAGTGAGATGGGGCGATAGTTGGACAGAAAGGAGGGATCAAGGGTTGGTTTTTTAAGGATGGGAGTGACAGTAGCATGTTTAAAGGAGGAAGGGAAGATGCCAGAGGTTAGCGATAAGTTGAAAACATGGGTGAGGGCTGGGATGATAGCACCACTAAGGTCAGGGATGAGGTGGGATGGAAGTGGGTCAAGATTACAGGTAGTGAGGTTGGATTTGGACAGTAGAGAGGAGAGATTATCATGCGTAAGAGTGGGGAAGCAAGTTAAGGGGGAAGAGCATTGTGCAGATATAGAGGAGGGCGCTGGGGACTGCGAACTGAAGCTTTCTCTCATAAGGTTGATCTTGTGTAGGAAGGGAATGGCAAACCCATCTGTTGAAAGGAGAGAGGGTGGAGGAGGTGCTGGTGGACGGAGGAGAGAGGTGAAGGTATTGAATAATTATCTGGGGTTGTGAGACAGAGAGGACATGAGATTGTTTATGTAATCCTGTTTGGCATGGGTGAGTGCAGATTTAAACATGTGGAGTGATTGTTTGTATGAGGTAAAGTCATTGGTGGAGCGAGTTTTCTTCCAGCGGCGTTCGGCTATTCTGGAAGCGCGCCTCAGCTGTTTGGTGGAGTCTGTGTGCCAGGGTTGTCTGTTGATTTTGCGGGTTCTGTTGTGTGTGAGAGGAGCGACAGTCCAGGCTGGTGGTGATTGTGTGGCTGTAGAAAGTGGTGGCTGTGTCTGGGTCATTAAATGAGGATATGGTAGAAAGAGGTGTAAGAAAGAGAGAGTGTGAGGGTTAAGGTTTTATAGGTTCCTGGAAAAGGAGGAGCAGGTGAGGTGGAGAAGGTAAGCAGATTGCGGTCAGATAAGAGGTGGGAGGAGTTAGAGAAAAAAAAAAAAAAATATCACTGCAAATAATAATCCCTGTTAAAACATAACTTTTACTAGAATTGCTAAAATATTAATATCCTAACCCCTATATACTACCACTACATACCTAGATGATACAGCACAGCTGAGGACAATGAATTTTTTGTACCCCGTATGTTGTTTTTTGACTCTGCTCTAAGACCGTGTCAAACCATGTATGCTATGTATTTTGCTTGGTGAAATCATTCACAGATGTTCCGCCACATTAGTCTTTTACCATCATACATCATGGCAGATGAAGTGACGTTATTAAAGGGTACATTCGCCAAGCCTTTGACTGTGTGGCTGTTAGTCAGTAAGTGCGGTTGGGAGTACACCTGAATTCTAAGGTAACTGGGATTATAAATATAGCGCTGATCCCGGGAGTTTGGTTAGGAAACGGCATCTGTGTCTTCCTGACATGCGCAGTGTACTATTCTGAACGCCGGGCGCCGCGTGGTTTGAGCCGGCTTTCGGCATATGCGCAGTGTCGATTCCGGCCGTGCTAACCGGAAGTGACATGGCATTCCACTTCCGGACATGCGCAGCTGAATATCCGGAACGCCGGATAATCATGAGCAGTGAAATCTGCAATGAGAACCTGGAAACGGGCATAAATCATTACCATCTATGTGCAAACACTGGGGATCTGTATATTATACAGTTGCGGGGTCATTTAAGACATATAAGGGAGACAGAGATAATCCTTCTCTGTATCCCTCTTATCTTGGGTGCCAGCATGCTAGAGGAGCTGCGGGATTCATCGTCGTTATACCCGGCAGCACTTAAGCTAAGTATCGATTCATTTATCCAACTTGAATGGGAAGTACATGTGTTGTAGTATATGCGTTGTATATAGCGTGTTCTTTTTCCACAGCGAATTTAGAATCCCCTGATGAACCCTAATATAGTACGGGGGAAACGCGTCGGGATAGCTGGGATATAAAGGTGTTTATACACGCATGTAGTGACATTGCCTGTCATTAAAGCGGAGCCGCTCTTTGTCGGGGCGATTACTCCACTGACGGACAGTGCACAGTGTGCTGTATCATCTAGGTATGTAGTGGTAGTATATAGGGGTTAGGATATTAATATTTTAGCAATTCTAGTAAAAGTTATGTTTTAACAGGGATTATTATTTGCAGTGACATTGTTTGTTTAAATCCTCTGTTCATATAGTATTTGTAGGAGTTAGAGAAGTCAGATAGGGGACAGAGGCAGGTGAAAATTAAGTCCAGTGTGTGACCGTCTTTGTGAGTGGCTCCAGAGGTCCACTGTGAGAGGTCAAAGGTGTCGATTGGGATGTTGAAATCTCCCATGATAATAGTGGAGATGTCAGGGGAAAGAAAATGGACAAGCCAGGAAGCAAAGTGGTAAAGAAATGTAGTGACAGGGCCTGGTGGTCGGCAGACAACAGCCACTTGGAGGTTGGAGGGAGAGTAGATGCGGACAGAGTACACCTCAATGGAGGAGAGTGTGAGGGAAGGCAGAAGTGGAGAGGGGATGAAGGAACAAGTGTCAGACAAGAGGAGGCCAACACCTCCACCATGCTTGTTACCAGGGCGAGGGGTATGGGTAAGTTGGAGACCGCCAAAGGAGAGTGCAGCAGGGGAGGCTGTGTCAGAGGGTGCAAGCCATGTTTCCGTCAGACCAAGGAAGAGTAAGTTACGTGAGATGAACAAGTCATGTATGTAGGAGAGTTTATTGCATACAGACCATGTGTTCCAGAGAGCTCCAGGGAGAAGGATAGGAGGTGTAGGGGTCAGAGGGATGTGCTTCAGGTGGAGGGGTTAACGGAATTTTTAGTGGCGAGTCTATTGGAAAAGGCAGAGACAATGGTGGGAATGTGCTGACAGGGTCGTGGGTTAGGGGATATGTCCCCAGAAGGCAGGAGGAGCAAAGATAGGGTGAGCAGGTGGGAGTAGGATAGACTGTAGTTTGGCAGGATTTGTTTGGAGCGGAGAGCATTAACAGTGGGGAAAAGGTTGGTGGCAGCAGACAGATGAGAGGTTAGAATGCAGGGAGAGATGTAGAGCTCATTGCCCAGCGGGGGTGTTTGGGGATAGGCAGTTAGTGCAAGGAAAGTGGAGATAGAGATAATGGAGAAAAAGAAAAGCATAGTGTGAGATAGGTTAGCAAGCTATTAGTGGGGAAAAAAAAGAGTAGCTGTTACCTTGCAATCCTTGTTCAATCCTGGTTTAATTCTGGTGCATTATTGTACATATATTACACACACAAAAAAGCCCTACACATATTAGGTATCCACACGACCGTAATAACCTGTAGCATTAATCTAACAAATTATTAAGTGTGAAATGTGAATGGTGTAAAAAATTTTTTTACAAAAACAAAAAAAATAAAAAAATTCTGCAATTATTTATAAGTTAACTTAAACTATTATCTCGAATAAAACGAGGCCTCATCCAACTGCATCATTGAAAAAATAAAAAAGTTACAACTGTTGAAACACGAGGAGGCAAAAACTAAAAAAATGTTCTGGTCATTAACTACTTTTCAGGCGTTCGGCTTAAGGGGTTAAAGATTCGGTGAATCAGAAGCAAATTGAGAATTTGTTATATCCAACAGAGGGCGCATGAGCTTCCCAGCTCCTTTCCCATAATGCCTTGTGATATTTATCATATCAGTAAGCTTTCTACAGTATTCTAATATACTATTTTACAGTTCTCACTGTTTTCAAGATAGATTGGAGACATACAGCTGACATAGACTGTAATCAAGCTGGACATGATGCAGAGAGGGTTTTAAATTCTGAATTTGAAAGAGTAGCGCCATTCATTGCCAGCAAACAGAGATCTTGTAAAGGGAAAGGAATTGAAACACAGGGGCAGATTTATTCATTCTTAGTGTAAATGTAGACTGTGCAAGCTTTATCAATGTATAATAAATCTGGTGCATATTTCGACACTTCTGTCTAACGTTACACCATTTTTAGCTAGCTTATTTTACACTTATCACTGCAGCAAAATTTTGCCGTATGACTAAACACACAAAGCCACAACCATTTTTGTGAAGCCAACCAGCAGTAGCAGGTAAGTAATATGGAGCATGTAAAAAATAAAGAATTTAGGGGCTTGCCAAGGTTGATGAACAGCAAGGCAGACAATGACAAGGGCACGAATGGAGATGGAGAAAAGCCACAATAGACCCAAATTGACCACAGACTGGGCAATCCAAAAAATTAGATATATCGGCAACATAGAAAAATCTGCATCTCACATCACAATTGGTGTTGCATGAAATAGATAAAATTTAACCTTTAACCTTAGATATTATAAAATGACAAAGAAAGAACTACACTTTACCATAAAAACCCCTAGCAAGACTCTCTAATCCCTACCTAGCAAAAATAATAGAGTAACCATCCCAATAAGGGCGACCCCAACTGGCACTTATCCCTGGTAGATCTCCCTATTATTCCCTATAACAATTCCTCAAATAGTCCAGGGAACAGAATACAATGCAGAGATAATGGAATCCTGTATGTGGTGTGAGGGGTCAGCTCAAAGGCAGGCACATGCACAGGGAATATTGTCCAAATAAAGAGGTATTTATTGTGAAGGCCAAAACAAAACTCATCTTACTTCAGCATAAACAGGGAGTCTTTACTGCAGGGTTACAAAGGCAATGGGATATGCTATCCAACGCACACCTTCATGCCTACACAGCCTCACAGCTTGGCAGTCCACAGCTTCTGGTTGCAGGTCCAGAAGCACACCTCCAGACTTCCTGCACCAGCTGCCTTTTATTTGGCCAATAAGACCTGGGCTGGAGTATTGGAGCAACCGTCCCACCCAGACTCTTGAGCCCCTCCATAAAAAACCCGACCCGGAACTACAAAGAAAAATCTGCTCAACAGCAATAATTGTTGCTGGCATCACGCTAATGGGTTTTTTATATCACCGAGGCCAGCCACCTCGGTGATAAATACCTTCCATCTATGACGGTACCTCTGACCCTTCTACAGTGGATACAGGTAACGTCCAATTTATATATCCTTCACATCACCAACAAAGACGATGTCAAATAGTAAAAATATTACATCACTTCTTGTGATCAGCTATTGAGCTATATACAAAGTCCTCAGCGTCCAATGTGTTTCCCTCTGTATTGTTCAATGGGTTCATCAGTTACACAGTTGGGGGACACCCTTATTGGGGCAGTAACTCCATTTTGTTTGCTATATATGGATTAGATAGGGTAATGTGCAGGTCTTTCTTTGTCATTTTTTCATATCTACAGTTGAAACCAGAAGTTTTCATACACTAAATTAAAAGACACATGTGCATGTTTTTCTCAATATCCGACATGAAATGAGAATAAACCTTACCTGTTTTAGGTCAATTAGGATTACCAAAGTGATTTATATTTGCCAAATGTCAGAATAATGAGAGAGAGAATTTTTAAGGCATTTTTATTATTTTCTGCAAAGTCAAAAGTTACACTAGGATTACTATGCCTTTAAACAATTTGGGACAGCCCATATGATGATGTCATGTCTTTGGAAGCTTCTGATAGATTTATTGGCAATATCTGAGTTAATTATAGACAGACCTGTGGATGTATTTTAAACCATATCAGAAACACACTGCTTCTGTGTGTAACATCATGGGAAAGTCTAAAGAAATCAGCCAAGTTATCAGTAAGAGAATTGTGGATCATCCTTGGGTGCAATTTCCAGAAACCTGAAGGTGCCTTGTTCATCTGTACAAACAATTATATGCAAGTTTAAACAAGATGGGAATGTCCAGCCATTATACTGCTCAGGAAGGAGACGTGTTCTGTGTCTCTGAGATTAACGTGCTTGGATCCGACATGTGCATAACAACCCAAGAACAAAAGCAAAAGACATTGTGAAGATGCTAGTGCAATCTGGTAAGCTTTGTCATAATCCACAGTGAAACGAGTACTGTATCAACATGCCAACATGCCACTCTGCCAGGAAGAAGCCATTACTCCAAAAGAAATATATAAAAGCCAAATTAATGCTTGCAAATGCACACAGGAACAAAGATCTACATTTTTGGAGACATGTCCTGTGGTCTGATGAAACTAAAATTGAACTGTTTGGCCATAATGGCCATCGTTACTTTTGAAGAAAACACAGGGGTGGCAGCATCATGTTGTGGGGTTGTTTTGCTGCAGGAGGGTCTGGTGCACTTCACATAATAGATGGCATCATGAGGAAAGAAGATTATGTGGCAATACTGAAGCAGCATCTCAAGACATCAGTCAAGAAAATAAAGCATGGGTGGAAATATGTCTTTCAAATGGACAATAACCCGAAGCATACCAACAAACTGGTTACAAAATGGCTTAAGGAGAACCAAGTCAATGTTTTGGAGTGGCCATCACAAAGCCCTGATCTCAATTCTATTGAAAATTTATGGACAAAGCTGAAAAGGCAGGTGTGAACAAGACGACCTACAAATATGGCTCAGTTACACCAGTTCTGTTAGGAGGAATGGGCCAAAATTCCTACCAACTATTGTGAGAAGCTTGTGGAAGGATACCCAAAACATTTGACCCAAGTCATATAGTTTAAGGGCAATGCTACCAAATACTAATGAAATGTATGCAAACTTTTGACTTTGCAGAAAGCAATTAAAATGCCTTAAAAAATTCTCTCTGATGTTATTCTGGCATTTGGCAAATATAAATAATTTTGGTAATCCTAATTGACCTAAAACAGGTAAGGTTTACATACATATGAGTCTTTTTATATAGTGTATATAAACTTCTGGATTCAACTGTAAGTTTAAAAGTTAAGTTTTATCTATGTTATTCAACACCAAGTGTGATTTGAGACAGGAATGGAGATGGAAAGATAAATGATTTGACTCAAGAAGCAAGGCAACAAAAAAACACCTGAACCTAACAACTAGTTTTCCCTAACCTGTCCTTACTGCCGGCCCAAACACCTGATACCCCTGGCCCTTTTCTACCCCTGACAATGCTCGTTGACCACCTGACAGTAACCAAAACCACCAAAGAGAAAATTCAACAATGCAATATTGACATAGGGCAGAAGCAGCAGAGAGCTAAGACAAACAGGGCTCTAACAAACTGGGAACAGTTGCCTAGCTAAAACAGGACAGAATCTCTTCGCTACAAGATTACATAGCACCAGCCACAAAGTGAAGCTTAGCTTTCAAGAGGGCCAGCAATCTACAAGGCAGTGTAGAGTTCTGCTAGTAAATGCCCCTGGGAAACCCACTGAGACCCAACTACTTTTGCAAAGTGATAAGAGCAGCATGAAAATGGCAAATTCATAACTTGATGTACAAACATGTCTTCTACATAAATTAGCAACTTTTGTCAACCAGTGGCTTACATAGTATAATAAATTCTCCCCAAGTTGTTGTTTGGCTATGTGGAGTACTGACTTAGCCCCGGTTCACACGGCTTATTCAAGCCGGAATTGCGAGCCGGATTGCGCTCGCAATTCCAGCTTGAATAAGGTGTGGGGGAGGGGCGGGGGCGCAGCCCGCCGGCCCCATAGACTTGCATTATCCACGGCGCGTATTGCTCCTGGATAATGTGCATGTCACTTTCTCCCCGCCCGGCGGATTCGCCGAGCAGGGAGGAGCGACTGAATCCACTGTTCTCTATGAGAACGGTGGATTACCGTAACTACTGCGACGGATTGGCGCCGTACTGCAGCGCAAATCCGGCGCGCAGTATGGTGCCAATCCGCGGCCAAATAAGCCGTGTGAACGGCCCCTTATAGTTGTTATGTGTTGTCCTTACATAGTGCTATGTGTTCAGTTGACAAATCTGCTTTTATGAAACATAACTTTTTAATAACCACAAGTATTTAGTTACTCAGTTCCATAGGAATCCTTCCCATTTACTGGTGGATAGTAATGTTGATTTATTTCCTGTGTATTTTCCTGCATTTGAACCAGATATACAGGAAACGTACTTAAGTTACTACCATTGAAAACATTTGTAAATCTGTGAATGGAGTAAAACCCTTGGGAGCAAATTAAAACTGCTCAAACACCTTGTGCATGAAACAGTAGAAGTGAACTCATAAAGTTAATCAAGATCCATTTATATGTGGCGAGTATTCTCAGCATCTTGGTTTTCCGATCAGCCTGCACGGGTGGGAAAACGCTGACCTTCATTACAGCTCCATGTAAAGATGTTAATGATTTTGTGACATCATTTTATTAGATGATCATAAATGCCTAAAAAGTGCTGTATTCACAACGGATATGTGTTAAAATGAGACTTTCAGACTGGATATTGCTGCATGGCTAACACATAAACCTGAAATATCACAGTGTCAAGTTCTTCTCACAGTTGACTACTAGCTTGTTGCTATCCTGGAAGCTCCAATAGTTTGTTTATTTCCTGTTTATGTAATTAGTATGAAGTATTTCAAAGGAACAATAGGAAACAAGTTCAACTAACCTGACATACGTGGAATTAGTGAAATACAGGCAGTCCCTCACTTACACCGTTTTGACTTACATCCGTCCTCTAGTTACAAACGGAGACTAATGGGGCATGCTGGCACTTGTAGTTTTATGTTCCACAGCAGATAGTAGCTATGGAATGACAAGTTGCAGCATGCCACAGCAGCACATGAGATGAAAATGTGGTGAAATCTTCTTACCAGGGGCACAGACAGCTAAACAAATGTAAAAACCCTTCTCTGCACTATCAGAAACTAAATAAAAAACCTTTTGCGCTGGATTTACATTTAATAAATCTACCTATTCCGACTTGCATATAAATTCAACTTAAGAACAAACCTACAGTTCCTATCCCGTTTGTAACCCGGGGACTGCCTGTACTAGATTTGTGGGTTATATAGGTAAAATGAAAGGGTTGATCCCACCGTAGAATTTAATGACCTATCGATAGCATATGCCATCAGTCTGATAGGTGCAGGTCCTCACCTACCTTGGGAACAGATCCCAAGCACTGTGAATCCAGCACTGGGGTGCAGCAGTGTCTCCAAGTTTCTTATTTTCACTTGTACTATTGCATACCTCCCAACTTTTTGGATGGCCAAAGAGGGATACTTCTGGTTTCTTGAGCAAAATATATATATTTTTTCATGTCTATACACTTTTATAGATTTGCATTAACAAATTAGCACAAATTCATCTGAAGATAGACATTTTTATGGTTCAAGCTGAAACAATTTTTTGAGTAATATATAAACTGTAGCTCAATATGCAGTCAAGAACCAGCGAGATGCTTCTTTGGGACAATATAGTGAGTTTACGAATTCAAGTTTCTTTACCAAGTCAAAAAGAGGGATATTGAAGAGGTAAAGAGGGCTGCTCTCCTCTTATCACCTCCTCACATAACCGTCTCCAAGACTTCTCTCGTGCTTCCCCCACACTCTGGAACTCACTGCCCCAACACCTCAGACTCTCCCCCTCTCTCACTAGCTTCAAACGTAACCTGAAAACCACTTCAGGAACGCCTATAACCAACATTAACCGTGTTGCACTGCTCCGCCCCACAAACATGTCTGCCCCTCAC
This sequence comes from Phyllomedusa bahiana, assembly GCA_025379985.1. Lineage (NCBI taxonomy): Eukaryota > Metazoa > Chordata > Amphibia > Anura > Hylidae > Phyllomedusa > Phyllomedusa bahiana. The sequence goes on along the minus strand of JAODAL010005555.1, from coordinate 35,414 downwards.
CTTCTGTCTCTTCACCCCTTCCCTGTAGATTGTAAGCCCTCACGGGCAGGGACCGCTCTCCCTCTGTACCAGTTGTTAGTCACTTATTGTCACTTTGTAATTGTTTGACCAATGTTATTTTTGTACCCGCCTGAAATGTTCAGTCCCCTGGAATCAAGGGTGCTCCAAAATAAATGATAATAATAATAATAGGATGATTTGGGTAAAAAAATAGGGACAGTCCCTCTAAAAGAGTGATTCTTGGGAGGAATGCTATTGATTTATGGTGACAAAAAATTAAATTATGGTTGCATTTTAAGAATGAACTAAGATAGACTCGAAAAGAGTCATCCCAACATCTAGAAACCTAAACCAATGAAGCTAAAGACTAGGGTGCAAAACATTAAACATGTGCAAGAGAAACTAACATAGTGGTGCTCTAAAAGGGGAACGCTATTACAAATGTCTCTGATTACTTTGCCCTTGGTAAATTGACTCTTCCATATGGTTCTGCCCCTGTACTGTAAGGTTTTAGTCATTTTATTGGACAGGAAAGAAGGGGCAATATTTTTTTACGCTACATATAAAAATTATGAGGTCATATCTCTCCACGGTGTGACAGATAGAAAGTTATTAGTTGTACAAGGGCAAACTTCCTTTTTTATTATTTCCTGTAGAAATTTAGATACAGTTGCAAAAATCATGTTTGGTAAGGAAAATCAAAAACATTGAAAATCTTTCCACCAAAAAAGGTCCTAAAAAAAGAGATTTATTTTAATATTTTCTGTCAAACACAAATACACAATGTTATAAAGAAGAGAAGCTGATGCAGAAAAAGGCAACTCGTGGGATAATGCTGTCCTTACAAAAACACTTTGTTACAGTATTCATCAAAAGGGAATTGTTGGTGTAATTCAGTGCTTTGTCATTTAAAAAAAGTCTCCCTTTTCTGCTTTCTATACTCGGCTCCCTGTATATATTTTAGGCTTGGAAACCTATTCTCCTCAATGTGTCCTTGCTATTTATTTCATAACGACATTGAACTGGGTTTATAAATAGATATTCCAGTTTATGAAGTGCCCTGTCTGATTAATATGTAGGCAGTCGACTATGGCCATTAAACATTTACTGCTTGTGAGCATTTGGACTGGGCAATGCTATCCCTACAAAGGAATGCCCATTTTAATGATGCTGTTCAGAAGTATGGAGATGGATATGGATTTCTCACTACTAAACAGTAGGAATTGTCCCTTTAAAGTATACCTGTTATTTCCGGTGACTTTTAAACATAACAGTCTTGTGTCTGTGTTCATGAGGAATAACAGTATTTCTGACTATTATATCAATTGATCTCATTTTCAGTTGTCCATGACAACTAGTGGGTGTAGACTAGCTGCTATGATGTCTCCTATCATAGCAGTAGAAAGGAAATATGAAAGAGGAGAGACCACAGTGCTCATCTGTTTGGGAAAGCATATTTGTGTATAATTCTCTTAACGAGCACCTTTTGTCTTTGTGCAATGGATAGGAGGCACTACTCTCCATTCAACTGGCACTTTATATATAAGGTTCTATGGTGGAAGCCAGCTGCTCCTTGCCCAGGGTCTTTTCCCGGAGATCCAGGTAATAGGAGAAGTCAGTTGTACAATGTTCCTTGAGCGCAACCGATCAAGGTAACCTTACTGGATAGTTAGGTATGAGCTAAAGTATAACAGCGCTCAGCACTCCAAATTAAAGATTGATATATTCTATTGGAAACAATGTGTTTCGTCATAGACTTATTTAAGTTTTTGTAGTACAGTTTTTCAAGTTTTCTCAGGAAATATGAAAAAGTGTACCACAAAATGCATTGTGTCCAATAAAGTATATTAATCTTTCATCTGGAGTACAAGCACTGCTATACCTTTGCCCATACGTAGCGAGCCAGTTAGGTTACCTTGATCGGTTACGCTCTAGGGATATTGTACAATTATAGCAGTAGAGGAATGCCTGCTTCTCTGTATCTCTATAGCACATAATCAGAAGCTGCAGCAACATAGAGGATGTTATAGCGCTGGACTAAGCAATCTGGTTTATGAATATTAAAGGGGCTATCCATTAAAAAAAAAATACCCCTGCAATGGGGCCAGGGTGGTCTAAAAAAAAAAACTCATAACTACCCCACAGCTGTTGCTCCAGAGCTTCTAATGATTTGCTACTCTTGACTTCCGGGTTTTCATCCTGAAATTCCTCTCCTCTGTGCGGGGACGAAAACCTGGAAGTTAAGAAGAGTGGATCGCGGGAGCTCTGGATCTGCAGCGGCGGGGGACAGCTAGGTAAGTTTTAAGCTTATTCCTTTTCTGAACCACCCTGAAGTATAATTCTCTTAATGGACAACCATTTTAAGAACATAAGTGAGATATAACAATTACTAAAGATTTTATCGGGTTTTCTGTATCTTTTCTCTGCTTTTTTCTCATCTTCCCACTCTTCTCTGTAGACTTCTATGGGCAACATGTAGCCTGATAGCTCAGTGAGCAGTTTTTCACAGTGAAAGTGATGAGTTGAGGAGGGAAGGAGACTAAAAAGTGAAGAAAGAGGCATTTTTCTAGAATAAGATCTCTTCCATCATTTCTTTTATTCACTTGCGCTGTTGATTTCTTAACACTATGTTAAAACGTTACAGACCAATTACTTGGCTGGTCTTTAGTGCTTAGGCTAACGTGTAGGCCCTGAGCACACTTCCATTAGTTTGTATTTGATGTTTCTACATCTGCTTAGTTGTGTGTTGAGGTGGACATGAATATGATGCAGTCCTGGAAGTCATAGACCTCTTTTGTGAGCTTTATCTTATTGTGCTCCAGACATCCCAAGTGTCTGCTCTTATGACTGATCCAAGCTGGGTTCAGTGTAGGTTGTTAGAAATTCTTTTTAACTAATTTTATTTGTTTGTAGGAAAGCTTGGCTTCCATCACAAATTCTATAGCATTTGTTTCAGCGAACAGCAATTATGCCTGGTTACTGAGAAAAATGGCTGGGAATGTATCTTTGTAAAATAGGCAGATTTGCCATTCAGATGTTTACTGGTGACATTACCAAATTTGTAACATCTTTGTAATAGGGTAGAATCAAGGGCTATTTCCTATGCATTTAGGAAGTGTTCCTCAACGTTTCCTGCAACGCTATCGTTGCGCTGAACCTTGTCTTGGGGTCTCTAGAACCCAGCTACATCAAGATATCTCCCATTAATTTCAGTAGGGCTGGTTTTAACCTGCTATGAAATGCTTGGCAGTCAACACATCTCAACAAGAATGTAGTACTAGGTAAGAATTATAGAATGCCTTACCTACACCAAATTTTGTAGGGGGGACACTTGGTACCCTGGTTAATAAATATACTAGAGGATAATCATTTTAACAGTTAGGTTGACCTTTTGCCCGCTTTTAGGTCACCATAGAGTTGCATATAGCGCATTACTGGTTGTCTTACATGTAGCTATGTATAAATTCTTCTTGATCAGCTTTTTATTGGCAGGATTAAGCAGTATTCTGACCTGTGTTACATGGATAGAAGGAAAAACATAACAAGCCTAAACATAAGAAAAATGAGCTCAGCTTAATTAACTATTAATTGCAGCCACAGAGTTTTTTTTTTTCTAATCTCTCCTCGCGCTGTATTCCGGCTGGTGAGCTTTCCTTACCCTCCTGCTGCTGAAAATAACCTAGTTTAAGAGTTCACTGAAAACATGAGGGATTCATCATTATATATTTACTGTCTGAGGCTGATATAGCTGTAAGGTTTTATCAGATCCCATTGATCTATTGCGCATGTTCCCTCCCTAGGTTGCAGAACGTGCTTCTATTTGCATAAGGCCCTGGGCAAGGTTCTTTCTTGCATTGATTGGCCTGTCCAAGGGAGCCTGATGTGTTCTCGCATTGATCACTTTGTCTTTTCTTGGAAGACAGTGTTACAGGGAGTTCATCTCAAACATTCCAGGGAGAAGGTAAAACTTTACTGCAGATGTCTTAATTTTGTCAGATGCTCCTTGGAGAATACACTCTCTTTCCCCAGAACAGTTAGCTTTGTTTATTTATGCAATTTGGATATATTTGCTCCAAATCTAACACCTCTTGCTGGCATATCCATTAAAAATACAATAGACATGTCTTCTGAGTACAAGGCAATTAGTCAACTTTTCACAACGAAATTATGGAATCCAGAGTTAAATGCAGCAAAGTTTTCTCTATTACTCTGGGGAGATGCAATACATCTGTGCACAAGTCTTCCCCTCAACAAGACCACACAGAAAAGTTTCGCTCAATGCAGAAGTTGCCGCTTATGTAGAATCAGGTGTAGGTAAATATGGCTCTCCATGTATGGCAGATCTCTGTCTCTTGTATACTGAAGCTGAAGCAGGGTAAAACAACATTTCCAGATTTATTGAAACAACTTCATCATATTCAATGAATATTAAACGTGCATAATGATTATGCTACTTGCGTGTCCATATAAAAATAGTCCGTGGTAACCATCACATTGAACGAACTTGGTCATTCTCCTGTGTTGTCCTCTTTACTGGACCCACGATAGAGGAGAGACCTCTGTCTCTTGTCCTCAGCAATTTTCTCTGACCTCTAATATTGGGTCACAAACAATTTCTTGAGTAGATGATAGCATTACTGTATAATCACAAAGAGGATTCTTTATCCAATAGTTCTTTATTGCACATATGCTTTAGCAATAACACCAATAGTGCACTTTTGCAACACTTTAAAAGTTTAAATAGCTTAGTAACATCTATATCAAAAACCTGCAATCCAGGGTTGAACGCCACAGTTCAAGCTTTATCACACGGACGCCAACATCTCGTGCTCGCTGTATTCCTCAGAGCTGATGTGCCTACAGCTGGCTGCTGAGTCCCTTCGCGCCTCTGACGCGATCACGCAACGTTTTGGGGGGACACGTCCCCTTTCTCATGCATGAGGTAAGTCGCTACTGAACTCCTTATATATAGTTACTAATAGAATCCTATATTAAAACATATAACAACGATATACATATCACACTTTTAAAAACAACATAGTAAACAACTATTTTATACTCCGAGGCTAGGATAACATTATTTACACAATTCATCATATTTATTCATTGCTTATTTTCTGGTATCTAGATAGTACCCAACTGGGACATACTCAAATCTAATAACTCACTAATATATACCTAGCCTCAATCAGCAGATGGAACGTCGGGTCTCGCTGCCTTGCTGTTGTGTCATAAACTTTCCACTTGCATTCCTCATTGAGTCCTTTAGGTGACAGCGTTTGAAGCCTATGAATCCAATATACCTCCCGTCGGAGTAATTTCAACTTAGCTTGTTCATGATCACTATCTTGCACTTCCTCAATAATGCACCAACGTAAGTCAGTCACTTGATGACCACTCTCATAGAAGTGTCTTGCAACAGTTGATTCCATAAATTTAGAAGATTTCTCGCTCTCTACCTTACTGTGCTGATCTATTTTACTTGCATATAGACGAATCTGTGATTTATGCTCATTGAGCTTGACCCGTATCATCCTCGATGTCTGGCCAACGTATCCCTTACCGCAAGGGCATTTTAACAGATAAATGACATTTTTCGTTGTGCAGGTAAAGAAGCCTCACACCGTTATCTGTTGGCCTGACATGGGATGAGTGATATTAGGCCCTTTGATGACAGCATGACAATTTTGACATGATAGGCACGGGTATGTGCCCTTTCTCTGTGTATCAAGAAATATTTGACACAACTTTTTCTTGTTCAAGTCTGATTGGGTAATGAAGTTCCCAATCGTTTTGCCCCGCTGATAGATAAACTTGGGGTAATCCAAAAAGAAGTGACCATACTTAGGGTCACTTTGCATGATATACCAATATTTACGTATTGTTTTAGAGGCCAACTTAGAGTGACAATCATAGGTCATGGAGAATCCTAATCTGTGATCCATTTTTCTAATCTTTTTCTCTCGAACCTCAGTTCTTGTACATTTCCCAACTTCATTATCAATCCCTAGGATTGTGTCTCGCTTATAGCCCCTTTCCGCTATGTTGATAGCTTCCTGCAAACCATTGTAAAAGCACTACCACGTTGCTTAAAGGATACCAATGACTTCCTGACACAACTGGAGGAAGTTGATACCCAAGATATTACGTTCCTATGCACTCTTGATGTCAAGAGTCTGTATACGAACATCCCCCATGAAGAAGGGGTACAGGCCATCAGACAGAAACTCATTCAAAATCCCAGCCTTCCAAATAGGCAGATTGGGTTTTTGTTGCAGTTATTGGAAGTGATCCTTGCCAATAACTATTTTAGATTTGGGCAAGACTTCTATCTGCAGCGGCAAGGAGTAGCGATGGGCTCTCCGGTAGCCCCAAGCCTAGCTAACATCTTTATGGAAACATTTGAGACTGAGCACGTCGTCCATAGTGAGTGGAGCCTATGCTTACAGCGCTGGCTCCGCTATGTGGATGGCGTGTTCATTCTATGGAAGGGCTCTGAGAATGATTTAGAGGAATTCGTGAGGTTCCTTAATAGTAGGCACCCTCTCATTGAATTTTCCATTACCAAGGACCCATATAGAGTCAGTTTTTTGGATGTCCTGGTTACAATTGAAGATGCACAACTGCACACTACCTTGTACCATAAGGAAATGGATTGCAACAACTTGTTGCATAATTCAAGCCAGCATGTCCCCGAGATCAGAAACGCCATCCCTAAAGGTCAATTCATGCGGTTGGGACGCATCTGCTCTTGAGATAGTGAATATCATAGTGCCAAGCAGAAGTTGGTAGAGGAATTTGCGGAAAGGGGCTATAAGCGAGACACAATCCTAGGGATTGGTAATGAAGTTGGGAAATGTACAAGAAGTGAGGTTCGAGAGAAAAAGATTAGAAAAATGGATCACAGATTAGGATTCTCCATGACCTATGATTGTCACTCTTAGTTGGTCTCTAAAACAATACGTAAATATTGGTATATCATGCAAAATGACCCTAAGTATGGTCACTTATTTTTGGATTACCCCAAGTTTATCTATCAGCGGGGCAAAACGATTGGAAACTTCATTAACCAATCAGACTTGAACAAGAAAAAGTTGCGTCAAATATTTCTTGATACACAGAGAAAGGGCACATATCCGTGCCTATCATGTCAAAATTGTCATGCTGTCATCAAAGGGCCTAATATCACTCATCCCATGTCAGGCCAACAGATACCGGTGCGAGGCTTCTTTACCTGCACAACGAAAAATGTCATTTATCTGTTAAAATGCCCTTGCGGTAAGGGATACGTTGGCCAGACATTGAGGATGATACGGGTCAGGCTCAATGAGCATAAATCACAGATTCGTCTATATGCAAGTAAAATAGATCAGCACAGTAAGGTAGAGAGCGAGAAATCTTCTAAATTTATGGAATCAACAGTTGCAAGACACTTCTATGAGAGTTATCATCAAGTGACTGACTTACGTTGGTGCATTATTGAGGAAGTGCAAGATAGTGATCATGAACAAGCTAAGTTGAAATTACTCCGACGGGAGGTATATTGGATTCATAGGCTTCAAACGCTGTCACCTAAAGGACTCAATGAGGAATGCCAGTGGAAAGTTTATTTATGACACAACAGCAAGGCATCGAGACCCGACGTTCCATCTGCTGATTGAGGCTAGGTATATATCAGTTAGTTATTAGATTTGAGTATGTCCTAGTTGGGTGCTATCTAGATACTAGAAAATAAGCAATGAACAAATATGATGAATTGTGAAAATAATGAGTATAAAATAGTTGTTTACTATGTTGTTTTTAAAAGTGTGATATGTATATCGTTGTTATATGTTTTAATATAGGATTCTATTAGTAACAATATATAAGGATTCAGTAGCGACTTACCTCACGCTTGAGAAAGGGGTGTGTCCCCTGAAACGTTGCGTGATCGCGTCAGAGGCGCGAAGGGACTCAGCAGCCAGCTGTAGGCGCATCAGCTCTGAGGAATACAGCGAGCACGAGATGTTGGCGTCCGTGTGATAAAGCTTGGATTGTGGGATTCAACCCTGGATTGCAGGTTTTTGATATATCTGTTACTAAGCCATTTAAACTTTTAAAGTGTTGCAAAAGTGCACTATTAGTGTTATTGCTGAAGTATATGTGCAATAAAGACTATGGATAAAAAATCCTCTTTGTGATCAGACGGCATAATTCAAAAGCATTGGTTGATTACATAGCAGGTGGGGACCTGCTCATGCTGCTGAAGAACCTCAAGCCTAAAATATTTTGAAGCATTACTGTATAGCCTGTTTGCATATTAGTCAGGTAGTTAAGTGCATGAGACTATTTAATATCAGTGGTGCATGAGTTTACCATCATCTTAACATATAACTGATTCTTCTGAGGAGCTGCTAAGCATTTTTGAAATTGTTGGACTAGAATGTCATAGTCTCCTTCGAATTTGCAACTACCGTTTTTTTTTTTCCCTTTAATAGTATCTAGGTAGTGTATTGGTTGCAAGGGTGTTGTAGGCTTTTCTAAAGAGATGGGTTTACGGGTTGCTATTGAAGGTGGGGAAGAATCAGAACATTTGGGGCTTAGTGCCTATGGAGGACCACAAAGAGAGACCAAAGGAAGTAATCAGTGATAGACATGTGGATGCATGACAGTGGGGATGTTGAAATTACCAATGACGATGTTAGTGGAAAGGAAGTGTTTTCTTCACCTCTTGATTTGGGGATCCTTGGGTTCATTCCCCAGCTTTGTTTGCTTATATGACACAGAGAGGAGATAATGCATAGGTTCTTACAGTCCATTAAAATAAGAAATGCAGCCAACAAATGCTGGCCCTCCTCTCTTCAGAAGCTTCATAGCAGCAATATGGATTTCCTCTATATCACTTATGCTCTTGAAATATACCTTAACGGATGATTTACAGTTAAATGACGTGATCTATTTTTAATTTAACTGAATTTAGAAGTCTTGCATTAAATATATATATGCAGAATAAACATCCCTTTAATCCAGCCCTTCTGATCTCTTTGTCACAAAACTTGAAAATTACCTCTAAAAAACAGAAATGAAAGAGTAGATTCTGCTCCCTTAATTGTCAGTCCCATATCCACATTGTTATAAATAACTGTTAAACCTTGCCTGTGGCTTTCCCTGCCATGCTCTTAGATTTTCCTTACCATTAAACCATTTAGCTGTATAACTCACAGTGACTGTAAAATAAAACACTTGAGGATGAAATCTGTGTACGTGATATTCCCACAATAGCAATAATATATATTTTTTGTTTGCTGGCTTTCAGAGCACTATGGATAGTGCACTCTTAGATCACAACATGTTGCTCTATACATTTAATATGCCTGTGCTAGGTTATTTTCCTCTAACACCACCCTCCTCAAAAAGATGAAAAAATCTATCCACCCATTTTTATATTTTAGCCATTTAATTCAATGAACCAAATTGTAATGGCTAAACAACTGGGTCAGGATATCTCCAATAGACAGGTATTGTGGGTTGTTCCTGGTACGTAATGGTTAGTACCTACCAAAAATGGTTAGCTAGCGAAACAGTGATAGGGTTATGGGTGCCCAAGGCTCACTGGCATGGCTGACAACACCTAGCTGTCTGGTTCAGTTTTACAGAAGAGCTTGTGGTGTGTGTATATGTATTCTAAGATTTCTATTAGATTAGAATTTAAGATTTCTTTTTGTTCTCAGATACAGCATCGGTCACATCTCATTTCCTTTAAGTAAGTTGGGGCTGAGCTGCAATCCCAGACACCGCCTATAAACAAAAATGACGCTTCTGAAAAAAGTTTATTATGGGGCTAACATGCGGAAAATCAACAGGGTATTACAGTAGTAGTAAAGTAAATGAGATTTTAAGAGTTTTTTTTTTTATAATTATGTAGTTTGCAAGGCTGAAAAAAGACAAATGTCCATTGAGTGTTCATCCAGAGAAAGGCACCCCCCATTAGATAGAAGCCAATTGTCTTCTTTTTAGGGAGAAAATTCCTTCCCGATTCCAATCTGGCAATCAGAATAAATCCCTGGATCAATGACCCATCTCCAGAATCCTAATCACTATAACTTGATATGTCAATGCACTCTAAAAATGCATATAGACCCTTTTTGAACTCTTGTTAGTGAATTCACCATGACAAGTTCCTCTGGCAGAGAGTTCCACAGTCTCACTGCTCTCACAGCAAAGAATCCTTTTCTATGTCTACGTAGAAACCTTTTTTTCCTCAAGACCTAGAATATGGCCCCTTGTTCTGGGTGTAAATAGATCATGGGACAGATCTCTATATTGATCCTTGATATATTCACTAGCTCACCCGGAAGATGTCTTTTCTCTAAACTAAATTACCCTAATCTTGCTAATCTTTCTGGGTATTGTAGTCCACCCTGTCCTTTTATTATTTCCGTTGTCCACCTTTGAACCTGTTCAAGCTCACCATTGTCTTTCTTATGCATTAATAAATATATGAAAGAGAATAGAGTCCTCCAATACTTACCCCTGTGGTACCCCACTAGTAATAGGGATCCAGTCTGAGTATTTACCGTTAATCACCACCCTTTGTTTTCTATCACTGAGCCAGTTACTTGCCCACTTGCAAGCATTTTCCCCCAGTCCAAGCATTCTCATTTTACTTACCGACCTTTTATGTGGCACCATATCATATGCTTTAGAAAAATCTAGATATGGGATATCCAATGCCTCACTCCAATCCAGTCTAGTACTAACCTCCTCATAGAAGCCAATGAGAGTAGTTTGACAGGACCGATCCTTCATAAACCCATGCTGGAACAGTGTTATACATTTATTTTCAGTGAGATAGTCCAGGATAGCATCTCTTAGAAAACCTTCAAACTTTTTACCTACAACAGAAGTTAAACTTACCGGCCTATATTTTTCCAGGATCACTTTTTCACCCACTTTTTAATTATTGGCACCACATTTGCTATGCGCCAATCCTACGGAACCTATCCTGTTGCCATCTATAAATATTAGGAAAAGGGGCTTGTCTATTACATTACTTAATTCCCTTAGGACACGGGGGTGTATACCATTGGAACCCGATGATTTGTCTATAAGGTGGAGCTGCACTTCTTCCAGGGTTAGTGATGACACATTTAAGGTGGAGTTTATCTCATCCCTCTGCACATCAACAGGAATGTCATTTTCTTTGGTACAAAAGATTGCGATTTTTTTTTTTTTTTAAATAGATTTTCTTTCTCTTCATGACCCACTGCAATACTTCCCTCATCCACAAGCTGCAGAAAATATCTGCCTGGAATCTGCAAGTTAAACCTGTGATGTGGATTTTAAATTGCCTTCAATGGGGAGGTCAAAATCCGCAGCCAATCTGTGATGAATGTTTATTGTTGTGGTAGCCCTGCTGTGGTTTTGAATACATTGAATTTTTTAATATACCAAATCCATAACGAATTCCACACTATATGGAGTATACACAGTATGCCCCTGCAGATTTGTTTGTTCTGTGTGAATAAACCCTTAAACGGGTGTTTCCTTTTTAGACGTTGTTGATATATCAATAGATATGCCAATAATGTGTGCTTGTTGCCGGTTTCACCTATGGGGCTCCAACCTTTGTTTGGAAAAGGCCCCTGAAAGTCTCAGTTCAGAACAGCCAGTCGGTCGAGCTTGCACTCTACTCTACACTATTTTTCATGGGAGTTCTGAGTACAGCTGAACGGTGTGTTTTGTTGTATTTGGATCTGTGTTTGATGACTTACTCTTCGTTCTACACTGAAACATTCGGGGGCCTGTTTCAAGGTAGGTAGATATCCTATCAATATGCCATCAATGTATGAGATAGGGACACTCATTAAAACATTTGCACCAGAATAGAAAGATTACTTTCTACCTGAAACAACTCCAAACTGCTTCATTAAAGTGAGTGGAGCTGAGATCTTGTAACACATAGGGCGACATGTCCGAAAAGTGGCATGTCTATGCCAGTTTTCGACGCATTAAATCAGTGTAAAGTGCACCTGAAAGTCTGATACTTTCTAAAATCTGACGTCAGGAATACCTTAATGCGCTGAAAAAGGCGCATCGCATCAAAAAAGGCACCTTGCGCAACTCGCGGCGCATAGCATATCATTGGTAGTATATGTAATGAGCGTGTCGTGGCGCATAGCCCGACGGAGGCACATAAAATATGTAATCCGCCTCTATAGGCGCATTGCTGATGGGGGCACAGAGTGCACCATATTTAGGCGCATTACAATTGTCGTGCCCGGCGTATAATGCGCCTAGTTTTGGTGTACGACAGTTCATTTACAACAAGAATATGGCATCAAAAGTGGTTTTGGCACAAAATAGACCAAAAAACTGGCGTTGGCGTGTTGGGACATGTCGCCCTTAATATTACATTGAGAAATATGGCTCTAATTTCGTAAGAAAGCAGCTATCAATCTGTACTTTTAATCTTATGCAATCCTTTAACTGTGTCCATAACTAAGTTTCTTCTGCTCCTTATCCCACGTATGATTTGTGAAATTATACTTTTATTTTCAATTGATGATCCTTGGCAATGTGAAAAAGAAAGAGTTTCTGCATAGTAAATGGAAATGCTAATGGTAGACGTACACAGGGAAGGAATGCAAACATTGCCAAGCATTGATGGATTCAAGTCCTATTAAATGTAGTCTTGGATAATTATCATGAACATAAAAATGTTTTCCCTCTTTATTTGCTAAGCACAGAAAAAGCGAAACATCAGAAAACATTATGTTTTTGAAAAAAGAGAATCCAAAAGAAGCTTGCAGGGGTACTGAATTTTAATTGACTTAAGTGCTTTGTGAATAGAGTGTACCTGCTCAGATATCCATGTGTTCCTGCTGTGAGCCATTGCTGAAGTTGTGATTAAAGAAGCAGTCATGTGAAGTGGAGGTGGCACAGAGTAGGTATACGTTTCCCTCAGAATGCAGCTGTGAGGGCCCCCAAGGGATCTTTTGCCCACAAATAAACATGAGTGGTCTCATTATGTTTACAATATGGAAATGAATTGAAGAAAAGTTCTCAGCAGGATATTTTTAATATAGAATGGTCTGGATTCACGAGGGGCGGACCTGTCAGCTCTCACTGATTTTCTGAAGATTACAGATTTGGACTTGGTCCCACAGATTTCCAGCATCAGTTGTTGCTATCAATTCAATAGAGTCTGCCTCTTTCCAGTAAATGGCATTTTCAACACACAAAGAAAATCTGACTAAATGCAGAGAGCCCTAATGGCTAGAGTTAGTGTTTGTCCAATTTAGTATCCTGCAGTGAAGATTTGCCGTAAATCCCTATGTCTAGTGCAGCCAACCACTGGCCTCTGTGTTCTTGTGCCGCTCCAGTGCTGATGCTTCAATGGTTCCGCTGTTCCTTGTGCACTATCCTGCAGCGATGATGTGCCAGGCTTCCTTCTGACCGCTGCCCAATCACTGACTGCAGTGTTCTCATGTCGTACATCCACCTTACGGCTGCAGCAAGTCATTCTCCTAGGCATTTTCGTCCTGCTCCAGTGCTGACGCTCCTATGGACCCTTCTGTTCCCTATGTATTATCCTGAAGCAATGATGTGCCATACTTCCTCTTGACTGCTGCCCAATCACTGGCTGCAGTGTTCTCATGTCGTACATCCACCTTACGGCTGCAGCAAGTCATTCTCCTAGGCATTTTCGTCCTGCTCCAGTGCTGACGCTCCTATGGACCCTTCTGTTCCCTTTGATGGTATTATACTCCTGATGCCCAACACTGATGTTTTTGTCCATACTTCCTCCAATTTTGGACTGCTGCCCAATCACTGGCTGCAGTGTTCTCGTGCCGTACAAACACCTTACTGCTGCAGTTGGTCATTCATCTAGGTATTCTCATGCCCCTCCACTGCTGATGCTCAGATGGACCCCTCTGTTCTTTGTGTACTATCCTGCAGTGATGATGTAACAAGTGACAGCTGCCCAACCACTGGCTTTGGTCTTGGTTGCTCCAATGGTCCTCGCTGGTCTATAGACTATCCTGCAGTGATTATTGATGACCGATCCCTGGCCTTGGTATTCTTATGCCATTCCAGTGTCATTAATCACCACCCTTTTGTTTTCTATCACTGAGCCAGTTACTTACCTACTTGCAAACATTTTCCCCCAGTCCAACCATTCTCATTTTACTTACCAACCTTTTCTGTGGCACAGTATCAAATGCTGTTGAAAAATCTAAATATATCACATCCAATGCCTCAATCTGATCCAGTCTACAACTAACCTCCTTATAGAAGCTGATGAGATTAGTTTGACAGGACCGATCCTTCATAAACCCATGCTGGAATGGAGTTATACATTTATTTTCAGTGAGATACTCCAATATGGCATCCCTTAAAAAAATCTTCAAACATTTTACCTACAACAGAGGTTAAGCTTACCGGCCTATAGTTTCTATAATCACTTTTTGACCCCTTTTTGAATATTGGCACCACATTTGCTATGTACCAATCCTTTGGAACATACCAAGTTACTATACAGTCCATAAATGTTAAAAATCGGGGTCTGGCTATCACATTACTTAATTCCCTTAGGACAAGGGGGTGTATACCATCAGGGCCTGGTGATTTGTCTATTTTAAACTTCTTGAGGCAAGAAACATTAAAGGTATAGTTTACCTCATCCCTCTGCTCATCAACAGGAAGGTCATTTTTCCTCTGTAAGTCCGGTGGAGAAAAAAATGTCTAATAGGCTTGCTTTCTCCTCATCGCCTTTACATGACCTCCGTATCTACTTTTCAAAGGGCCAACATTTTCAGTTTAAATATTTTTACTAACTGTATAGTTAAAAAATATTTTGGGTTTCGTTTTATTCTGTTTGGCAGTCTGCCTTTCTGTCTCCAACTTTGCTGTCTTCATTTTTTTTTTTTTTGCATGCTTTATTTTTTTAGTGCTTCTCGACTGCCCTCATGTTTAAGTAGCTTAATCACTTTATTTCCATAAGGTATGTACCTTTCATAGTGAGAACATTAAGATGTTTTTAAAAATCTTCCAATTATTTATATATACTGTTATTTTTGAAGACCTTGTCCCAGTGCATGTGAATGCAATTCGTTTGCATTACCTAAATCATTTAGTATAGCAGCTATAAGCTAATCTGTGTATGTCTAGAGCTAAATCAGGAGCCTGAGGTCCTGTCACGTCCCCTTTGCTGTGATTGGCTGTCTGATATTTAGTTCAGCCCTGTTAGGACACAACCCCAGGTCGGGATATGCCCGCTGTGCTGTGATTGGTTGCTGCACTCTGTGCTTACTCCCCTCTGAGCTGTGTAAAATGAAAGTGAAACGGACTCCCCCAGCTTTCTGTGCTGGCTGCTGGCTGTGTAATAAAGGCTGTCTGAGCTCCTCAATGCTCATCTCCCAGTGATAGCTCTATGTAAAGGTTCTGGGCAATTACTGAGTCACTCTAATCTCCATATAACACAGCCTTGTACATGCTACCTCCTGCCTGATAACAGAGAGGGGAGCAGAGGGCATTTCTCACATTTGTTTCATCATTTCAGGCTGTACGTATAACTGTTTACACTAATACAGGTGTTCTGGTTATAAGGAGCTTGTGGAGGGGGGTGACAGTTCTGCAGGCATGAGAACTGACCATTGCAGGAGGTCTGCAGAGCTGTGACATCCTCTCCCTTGCACTGCTCACACAGAATGATGATGTCAACAGTCTTCAATGAGGGAAGACATGCCTACTGGGAGGAGAGACACAACCCTGGATTTGAAGCTGTAATAGACAGAAACAGCTGAAGTCTGTGAAAGCCTGTAATGAGAAAATCCCTTTAAGTCTAGGAGGGCCTTTCTTCTATTCGGCTCCTGCACCAGTTGGTAAAGATAATTATCTTTAGTTATTGACAAAAACCTGTTTCCTTTATGAGAGCTACAGGTTTCAATTTCCCAATTTATGTCTGGGCAGTTGGAGTCGCCCATTATAAAAATCTGGTGCAATCCCTCTGCAAGTCCACCACCCTGCTGGGTCTTCACTCATTCCTGGTCAGAACATGCTGGTCCAATCCTTCTGCAAGTCCACCACCCTGCATCTTCACTCATCCTGGTCAGAACATGGTGCAGTCCCTCTGTAGGTCCAAAATTCTGCGTCTTGCTACTTTCCAACTTCATCTCCATATGCCTGATGAAGGGCTTTTGCCTGAAATGTTGCTGGTGATAAATGAAATCTTCTGGTGATGTATGAATTAAACTATCATATTCCGAGCTTCAGAGTGCAGCTTCTCCCCTATATTCATGTCTTTACTGGATTTTTGGAGGCTGTGCGGGGCGCCTGGAAACGTGCAGCCTTCTAGATTTCCTATCATCTATAGAGTTGTGTTTCTTGGTAATTATTTTTTTATTTTTCCTAGATTATTATTTTTCATGTTGCATGCATTGGAGCATTTCACAATCAATGAGAAATAAACATGTATGCATCTCAGAGGTACAGTATAAACCCATTGCAGACTATTGGCATCACAGTACGACTCCGCATTTTTAAGATCAGTAATATTCCTGTCTGCATGAGAATAACTATAGCAGAAGGAAATGTTTTGGGGCTACCCGTATTCCACAATGCAGTGCATGGTCCACTATGTTTATGTTTTAGGGGCATGGTAATGATGGGTTCTCTTTAAAAGGGCCTGTGACATCTCCTGATGTCTGTTTTAGTAAATAATGTGGTAACTTTGGAAGCTGTTACTATTAATCCGTACAGATTTCAGGATATTTGAAAACCACATTTTCTTTGCTACAATATCTAATGTGACTGAGATTTAATCTCACTGGGCTTCTTGGCAGTAGCTGCAATCAAAGCTGTCTGTAAAACACTGACCTACATGTTCTCAGGTGTCCTGCACTCTTCTCAGTAAATTCTGTGCAAACATTTTCTTTAACAAAACAAGGCATGTTTTATGGTTATTTTGAGGAGCTTTGCATCCCTGACTGGTATCAGTAATATTAACACAAGGCCTATTTTGGAAGATGTGAAATCCTTTGTTGCATTGAATTTGGTTTTGAGGAACAGAGTATAAGGGATGGCATTATCCTTGAACAGGGGTCTGAACTTAGCAGGAGGGAACCTCTAAGGCACTACCCTCAAAGTATTCTCTATTAGCAGATGATGAACAGAAGATTCCAATGCCATGTAGCAGAGACAAAGACAGGAAAGCATAGTCAGCCAGGCCAAGGTCATGGTGGGCAAAATTCACTCACAACGGTTGGTAGGCAGTAGGTTAGGGCAGGCACTAGACAAGTGGGGTCAGGTCATTCGTGCACTTCTGCACTGTACAAGAAGCTTATTCCTCAGACACAGAGCAATGGGGCAGGGGTCCTTTAGAAGCCAGAAGAGGAGGAAGAACTTTGGCAAGAGATAGCGTAAGAACTGCAGACATTACCTGAGGTCCCATTAGGAATTTTTGGTGTTTTTTTTTTTTTTCTATTTTCCATATCTACTTAGAAAGAAAGAACTCTAAAATCTTGCACTTTTCGCTCTGTCCACTGAGCTGCACAATCAGATGATACTTCCTGTTCTGTAATGATCACTTTTCAGCTGTTATCTCATTATTATCACAGACTGCAATACAATGAATAGTAACACCTCTGTAGAGATAACACAGGTTCCACCAGCCACAAAAGGTGATGGTCACAGCTAACATTTCCCTCATCCCTACACAATGACATGGCAACTTATCCAGTTTTAATGGGAGTTATGGGATTTTAGACCTCTCTCACCTGGTCCTCTGGTCAAGTACAGATTTCATCAAGGCTATAGGCATGCTTTCCAGCAGTGGAATGAAGACCGCACCCTTAGAACTCCAAATAATTTTTTTCTTTTTATGGAAGGACACCGGGTCTCAAGCGGAAGGCAGTTAGAGGCGTTGTGCAACATCCATCAATCGGGAATGATAAATAACTGAGCTTTGCCAAGGAGATGATACAGAATTGTCAGTGTTAAATCAGCTATCTTTTGATTTTTATGTGAAATCATGGAAATTATAATAGAAGAGCTGATTTGTAATTAGAGACCAGCAATAATCTATACATGATGAAATTCAGAAGGCATTAAGAAGATATGGAGCTGGTAGACTAAAGGGCAGAAGGGGGAATCAGGATGGAGTGACAGAAATAAATATAGGAGTAATAAAAAGGGTGAGCAATGATGCAGCTTAGTTACCTAAGTAAGTGATTGACCATGAGGAGATAAGAGGTCGGCATCATACATGTATACACTGTGCCAAGAGGACACTGGAGAAGAAAATTGCAATATAAAAGATGTGCCATCACAGGGGCAAGTAGAAGTCAATAAGGCATCAATAAGCCATCTATAGACTACAAAATCCTATGGTCTATGGGGCTGCTGTAAAGCATAAGCTTTGCCTACTGTCAATAGCATAATAGGCAAGATGAGTGTATAAAACAGAATAAAAAATCTTCAATCAAATCTCTTTTAAATTAGTTAAAAAACATTTATGGGTTATATTTTCACTTGGCTCAACCAGTAGCCTCAACTGTCCAATGTTATTATCACTGTTCCAGCACTATCTCGGCTTCTTTACACCACACACACTGCTGTGACAACTGCTTATTTTATACATGTATGGAAACCCACCCATGGCAGAGTCACACAATGTCATATACAGACCTTTGTTCAACAGTGGGCTTCTCACATTAGCCCCTGATCTGTGCCTTATTGTAATAAAATATATATTCATGGTTGCATGGTTGGGATGGTGCCTCCTCGCACGTGAACAACAAAACCTCATCTAAGCCCTCTCTCGGGGTAGCACAGTACGCTTCATGCAGAGTTTAAAGGTTACTCCTCTTCACCCTCTTTACAAGTTCATATATGAGGATTGTGAAAGTTTTATGTATCTTTGGCCAAAAGCTTTTTTTTTTTTCTTGTTAGCCACAGAAAGGTATCAACTACTAAGGCCTCTGAACTCATGTTTGGAATTTGTAGCAACACTCACATATTGCCTTCCACTCACTACCTCTTTATTAAGCATTTACTCCAGCACAGTTTCATTATGATATTCAACTATTATTCAGTGGTATTATACTTTTCAAAATAATGTTATAATGTACTCTCTATATAATATGTCTATAGTGGTGCTATATAGGTAAATGTTTCTCCAGGTTGCCCAATAAGATTGGGACCTCTCTCCACAGATATACAGTATAAGTGGCACTGAGTGCATGTCGGAACAGTAAATATTTACATGATGATTAAACCATTTCCAAGAGATTGTCCCCAAGAGATTTTGGATTTGACACCTACCAACTTGGAGAAAACAACCTAAAGGGTTGCTGGTCAGGGTGCCAAGAAAATATTATGTAAATACCTTACATTAGTCAGTGCTCATTTTTCTAATTTTTTTGCTTTTCCCTTTCTTTTTATCCACATACAGGCACCAATGAGGCCACAACTGCATTGTCAAAATAATCTATATTTTAAACTATAGAACAATTTGTTTATTAAAATTATACACTACTCACAAAAAGTTAGGGGTATTTGGCTTTTGGGTGAAATGTCTATAAATTTATACAACACTTCACACTACAGTGATATTTTATCCTGAAAGTCGGCCATTTAATTCATAGCATGTAATGTTGATTTTCTCATCTCAAACAATTAAAGGAAACAAAAGCCAACAATAGCAGAGGGTATACATCATCAGAAAATGTCAATAGCTCACTAACGTGTCATGTGGCCTTGAGCATCAATTACAGCTTGACAACGATGTCTCATGCTGTTCACAAGTCGAGTTGTTGACTACAGAGGCATGGCATCCCACTCTTCCTGTATGGCACCCCTTAGGTCAATGAGGTTCATGGGTACAGAGCTACAAGCTTCTACACAACAACTCAGCTGATCCCACAGGTTTTCTAGGGGGTTTAGGTTGAAATTTCAGGAAGAGTGTAAAATTTCTTGAACATGTTTTTAAATGAACTAAATGAGACCATCTCTTACCTTTAGAATGCACAAGTCCAGCTGTTCAATGTTTCAGTACTCTTTGCACAACTTGCTGATCTCTAACAAGAAGCTTAATGGTAACATTCTCAACAGGTGTTTGATCCCTGAATTGCCCACTAAATTTAGGAGATCAATTTGAATTGGGATTTAGAAAGTCCTCCTCCTCATGCTGTTCATATTTTGACATCATAAGACCAAGAAAACACCTACAATTGATCAACAGTCCCTCGCCGTTGTGAGGCTTCAAGCAGGATGCTTTCAGATGGAAGTGATGCCGTTAGCATCACTGTGGTCTGCATGGCAGACGACTGGCAAGAGGGGTTCTTTTTGCCTTTGGCCTGCTATACAGTTTTTGGAATTATTCCTCTAACCTCTTTATCGTATATCCACCTTGTATATTAGTTTTAACATGAGGCAAAGTGCTGACTTTAAATAACAGAAGGTATACTTCATTTTACCATGATGCCCTGTCTAAACTATTGTGTGCAATTGAAGCTACTAAATAGGATGTGCCCTAATTCTTTAAAACCCAAAATCAATACAGTGATGGTTACATGGAAGTATGTTGATTGCATTCACTGTTGCTTAGTAGCAACAGCAAGACATTTTCCAGCCTCTTTGACTAGTACTTAAGCCCTCCAAATTCTGACCTGATGAAAAGGAATCTGTCTTAAGATGGCCACGCACATTGGATAGAAGTAAATTGATGGTTAGACAACTGTTAAACAAATGATTAACTGGTAATGATTGTTTTACTGATGCCAGCTAGAGATATTTTAGACTTTATTGGACACTGCAGCCATTTAACCTGGCCATGTATGCTCAGTGACCCAGGCTGAAGAACGAACCATCATTATTGGAATGTTCTGGAAACATTCTTTCCCGACCTTTTTTCTGACTTTCAGATGAAAAGTTCAAACACGGCCAACTTCTTGGTGATGGTGATGGTGGGTCATCAATCAGATAAAACCATTGTTTGTTGTTACATTTCACCCAGTGGATGATTGTTGTGGTTGAGATCATCCAAGTCCAAATTCATCACTTTTGTCTTGTGTGGGTACCTTTCGTGATCCCTAATATCTACAATACACACTTCAAAATTAGAGTTCACCCTGCTACCCATGTTTTCATTTTCTAGACAATGCTTGGGAAGAGTGGAGAGCCCTTGACACTGTTACCAGACCAGTGGTCACTCTTGTACGATGTGCTCATGTGGAACCTCACTGGTGTACTGTTTAATGTAGACGAAAATATTTTTGTTGAGAAACGCACAGGTTTGAGACATCTGAATATTCGTAATCTATTTTCTCATTCATAATTGCACACACAGGATTTTTGATAGCTGTCCAAATATTTGTTCCCAGGCTTTGGCAACACTTGTGTTGTCTTTAAACAATTTATAATATTTAACAGTACTCAATACCTAACCACTGTGTTGCTGAATCAGAGGTACACTGTATATGTGCGGGCCATGTATTGTTAGGATTCAAACACACAACAGATTTATTTACTGCATTATATTGACAAGATTGTCATGGTTCCAATTAACAATCAAGGTGGATCACGTCTCCATTGCTTACTCTATGGTAAGACGCTCTCACCTGGTGGTCGCTCTATTATCATCCTGCACTCATCTTTTAGTTCTGATGTGGTAATACGTGAATGGATGGGATCACTTCCAGTTTATTTACAATTGAGCCAGTGTAATTGATTGAAATTAATAGGGGATTCTGCAGATCCTTATGCTAGTTCCATTGATTAGGGTACATGATCATGATGCTGATTGATTTTGGCTATTAAAGATTTTGGCAAGAGTCAATTTATGGTGTACTACAGTTCAAGTTACTCACAGAGGCCATTCCATTAGTTAATGGAGTTCTCACTACAGGGATTGCTTTTTATGTTAAATATCTTGCAAAAACAATTCACTTTGAAATATATGTCCATTTACAATATCATACCTTTACTGAGATATACCATATTGTATGGGCTGCATCAGCTCCACAGTTCACTATAGCTACAGACCTGTTTGATCTCTCCTGATAGGCTGCCAGTGCTGATTGCTATAGCTACAGACCTGGCTTCTACTGCAGCCTAGTGGAAGCCAGCAAACACCCCCCTGAATTCAAAGTGAAACCAAGAAAACAGGACTTTGGTAAGATGAATAAATGTAGTGAGACAGCCCCTTAAAGGCTATATTTACTATTTTGCCATAGGCAAACATAAACTCTATCAGTTCTCAATCTATAAAACACTAAAACATAACTTTTATTATGTACTTAACCTCTATACACACTATTTAAAAACCTGATTTCTAACCTCTCAATTATTCCCTTCCTACTTCTGAAGGAATAACTCCCTTTCCATTATCAAGAATGGTGGAACCCCACCAACTAACAGGAAAACCTTATATATACAGTAATTTACTAACTCCAGTAAGGGATCCCAAGCAGGGCCGGGACAAGCCATTTTGGTGCCCTAGGCGAGTACAGCCAATGGCGCTCCCCCCTCGCTCCCCAAAAAATTGCACCCTCCCACACTAATTCCTCTCGCCCCGCGCCAGGTCCTGTCACTAACTTTCTGCATATTCCACATAGATCCTGCCCATCTCCTCAGCAGTCACTGAATAATGAAAATCAGCGATGACAAATTTGCTTTTTCAAAATCGCTCCCACCGTATGACAGTGTAATACCCCTAAATAAGCCCCGGTTCACACGGCTTATTCAAGCCGGAATTGCGAGCCGGATTGCGCTCGCAATTCCGGCTTGAATAAGGGGCGGGGCGGGGGCGCGGCCCGCCGGCCCCATAGACTTGCATTATCCATGGCGCGTATTGCGCCTGGATAATGTGCAAGTGACTTTCTCCCCTCCCGGCGGATTCGTCGAGCAGGTAGGAGCGACGAAATCCACTGTTCTCTATGAGAACTGTGGATTACCGTAATTACTGCGACGGATTGGCGCCGTACTGCATTGCAAATCCGGCGCGCATACGGCGCCAATCCGCGGCGAAATAAGCCGTGTGAACGGCCCCTAACAGTCACTAAATAATCCACCTATACATGGAGCAAATCTACCAGACGCTTGATTGTTACTAAAAAACCCTCCTACAAAACCAAGACCCTAAACTATTACTACTTAATGATCAAATAATCCTGCCAGACCCTGACCAAACGCAACTATCAGTTGTACACAGGCTCTACAGACATATATTACTGCCATACAGTGACCATATAGTGGTAGATACTAGTTGTATGTAGATGCTCTGCAGAAATATAAGTGATTACACTGCAGTTACATTTAGTGACTGACAGGAGACGTCTTTTCTGATCAGCGTCGTTCACTTCCCCTTTTCTTCTCCATCTGGTTCACACCTTCATGCTGATTGCTCCCGGCCAATACTCGTGCCTGCAGATTTGGACACAAATATCTTAGAATCCTCACATTTCCAGTAACTCCTTAATTATAGGTATATACGTACCCTCAGATAGGAAGCTATATAGGTCCCCATCAGTTAGGCAGGTATACAGATATGCCCTCTCAGTCAGGCATGTGTGTGTGTGTATATATATATATATGTCTCCTCAGTCAGGCAGGTATATAAGTATAGGGGCACTCAGGCAGGTATACAGGGGCACACAGGCAGGTATATAGAGATAGGGGCTCAGGCAGGTGTATATAGGGGCTCAGGCAGGTGTATATAGGGGCCAGGCAAGTGTATATAAGGGCACACAGGCATTCATATAGAGATAGGGGCTCAGGCAGGCATATACATATAGGGGCTCAGGCAGGTGTATATAGGGGCTCAGGCAGGCATATAGTTATAGGGGCTCAGGCAGGAATATAGATATAGGGGCTCAGGCAGGGGTATATAGTGGCTCAGGTAGACATATAGATATAGGGGCTCAGGCAAGCATATAGATATAGAGGCTCAGGCAAGCATATGGGTATATAGGGGCTCAGGCAGGGGTATATAGGGGCTCAGGCAGGCATATGGGTAAGGGACTCAGGCAGGGTTATATAGGGGCTCAGGCAGGGGTATATAGGGGCTCAGGCAGGCATTATAGGGGCTCAGGCAGGCATTATAGGGGCTCAGGCAGGGGTATATAGGGGCTCAGGCAGGGGTATATAGGGGCTCAGGCAGGAATATGGGTATATAGGGGCTCAGGAAGGCAAGGGTATATAGGGGCTCAGGCAGGCAGGGGTATATAGGGGCTCAGGCAGGGGTATATAGGGGCTCAGGCAGGCAGGCAGGCAGGAGTCTCTAGGGGCTCAGGCAGGCAGGGGTATATAGGGGCTCAGGCAGGCAGGGGTATATAGGGGCTCAGACAGGCATATAGATATAGCGGCACTCTCAGGTAAAAATAACAACATTAATACTTACCTTACCTGCTTCCCGGCCGCGTTATCCTCATCTTTACCAGACGCGCGCTCCTCCGGCAGCTCCTCGGGTGCACGGCCTGTGACGCGCTGTGCGCCCGAGGACAGGCCGCGGCGCAATGACATCACTTCATCGCGACGCTGCCAGCTGAGCCGCTCGGGGCCGCGGCGGGTCCTCAGTGCTCTGAGGAACCGGCGGCCCCGCTGTGTTGGCCCTGCGGCTCACTGGAGGATCCAGCGATCCTCCGGTGAGCGGATCCGACACTGTCTGCGGAGCAGGGAGCGCTCGCTCTCTGCTTCGCAGAAGCCCGCAGCTGCATGTGCGTCCTGCGGACGCACATACAGGTACCGCCGGCACTTCAGGCCCACGGCAGCGGCCTGGAGCCCGGCGAGGTTTTCGGGCCCCTACCTGCGCCCCTTAGTGACAGGCAGAGGTAGGCACCCTAGGCGATTGCCTACCTCTGCCTACCCGTCGTCCCGGCCTTGATCCCAAGCATCCTACTTGGGCAGTTATCCCTAATCTAATGGACATAAAACATATAAGGCTTCCCTGTAACACCCTCTGCAGCAGGTGATACTTTGTAGACGGAGGTGAGAAATCACAATTTAAAATGTCATACCTGACCTCCCCAACATGTTTCCATGTTTTTTTTGGAGATTATTTAACCCCTTTAAGGTTCCCAGTATATAAGGGGACTCTACTGTTTATTAGATTACATGTAAGGGCTTAAGCTAATGTCTTTTATAGTTCACAATAACTAGAGGATTGTTAGATAGATAAGGAACTCTATGATTAGCTATTGGATAACAAGGGGCCCATATTCTATCCATATATTACTCATGCATTTGGCCCTCTACTTGTTACTAGATATACATATTGTATAACTGTATACATTTATGCCTATACAAATATAAAAATAACATGTTTTCATGCATAATTCATGCTGTCCTTGTACGTTTGTAACGTGATGCGACTATGAAGAGCTGTTGATCATATGACGTGCGCCACTTAAAATGCTAGCATTACAAGCACTTGTGTCACAAGCATTATCGCTCTTTTCACTGACATTAATTGAGAACTATTAAACAGACTGTACCTGCAAGGGGTTCAGGGTAACATGATATGAAAAGGGTCTTAATAGTAAATAAATTCATTGGTTTGTAAAGCTGTGCACAGTTCGTGACGTGTAAAGCAGTAGTCTTCAACCTATGGCTCACCAGTCTGCAGCTCTTTCTACATGATTGGAGTTGTAGTTTCCCTACAAGTATAGAGCCACAGGTTGGAGATCATTGCTGCAAAGAATAACAGTCACTTATTGGATTACAAGTTCTATTATTTTGAAACATTTCTGCAGAGTCCCATGTATTCAGTTACAAGAGCATTAGTAAGGTTGGGCACTGACATTGGCTGGTAAGTTATGACTTCTAGTTGGCTATGTAATTTGTTCTTAAAGAGGACCCTTGACATCTCCTGACTTGTCTGTTTCCATAAATGCTTGTGTTCCCTGTTAAATAACAATTCTGGAGCATCTTCTCTTGTAATATCTGATGTTCAGTTTCAGAAATTTCTGTAACAGAATAATCTGTGTATGAATTCATGACCAAAATAGCTATATCCCTTTAAAACTAAAACTTAAAGGGGTTTTGACACAAAGTTAAATAAGTGGAAGCTTGCAAATTAAATAATAAACATTTTTACCATTCATCGTTATTAAAAATTCTGTACCTTTTTTGTTTTAGCTGCTACCTTAATGATCCACCCTAAGAATGCATTCACACAGTGCAAAAATGCTGTGGATTTTCCCATGCCGTTTCCATGTGAAGAATTTCCAGCATATTGTGCTGTGCTATCTTGTGCTGTTCAGAAAAAGAACTTCCCTAACTCTGTTCACAAAGTTGTAAGCAAATATATTTCTAAAATGTCACAATATATACTGCTGCTTTAAAGTCTATCTATAATTTAATTCTCTACCCGATCTGACATTGGGAGGGGCAGTGGGGTCTAAAGACCCTAGTGCATGCTGGAGAGGCTTATGCGCGGGTCCTATTTATTAGACAAGAGCCCATGGCTGAGTCTTTCCCGGTGTCATATGGTTACCTTGATAACTACACCACCCAGCATGCACCCTATGGCTTTCCACACTTGCTGTCAAATTGGGCAGAAAAATTACATAATAGGAACACTTATTTAATGGAACTAAGGGGTCTAGCCCCAAACTATGGAGTATGACTTAAGAAATAATTTCTCTTGAACAAGACAGTGGTGTTTTTTTTTTAATAAGCATCATATTTTTTAGTTCTGGTGTATGCTTAAAGGGGTTGTCTCACTACAAGGATCGCTTTTTATGTTAAAGATCTTGCAAAAACAAGTCACTTTGCAATATGTGTCCATTAACAGTGTCCTACCTATTCCAAGATCTCCCTCTTGTATGGGCTGCATCAGCTCCTCAGGTGGCTATAGCTACAGACCTGTTTGATCACCTGTGAAGGCATGCCAGCACTGGTTGCTATAGCTACAGACCTGGCTTCTACTGCAGCCTAGTGGAAGCCAGTAAACACACCCCTGAATTCAAAATGAAACCAAGAAAACAGGACTGAGGTAACATGAATTAATGTAGTGAGACAACCCCTTTAATATAGATTCATCTGTCAGACTTCCAAATAGAGCTGTGCCGGCTTTATGTCATTAATTCAAACTGAAATCTATTTTTTTTATTTGTAACTATCCTGACACACTAGCCTTTTCTGAAGCTATTGCTAAATCTACTCTTAATTTTAGTTTGAGCTCTGAATTTGTACTACCAGATGGGTCTAGAGCTTCTGTACACAGTTGATCTATTATTCCATTTACTAGCAGTCCCCAGGTTACGTATGAGAGAGTATCTCTAGGTGTATAGTGCATTAACATCCCTATCACATTTCTTTTGCTGTCTGTGCACCTGGTAGTACATGAATTGAACAGTTGTGTTGTGACATGCCGGCACTTGTAGTTTCACAGCAGCTGTGTACAGGCACCTGCTATGGAACTACAAGTGTCAGCATGCCACACAACACATGTTAAAGGCATGTACTAATCTGTACCCACATGATTAGTGCAGATGTTTAACTCCGAAATGCTGGAGGTCACTGTACGCAGAGCCGGACACCATGTAACAAAGGAGCGATGAAGAAGTTCCGATGGTTTCCTAGTTAGGAATGGAGATTTTTATGGGACTTGACATGAGCACATAAGTCACATCCTATAAAGGTCCCTGTCCATAACTCGGAGCATCGTAACTCAGGGACTACCTATATCTGAATTTTACAAATTACATAACTACACTTGCTGAGGTCGTCTGATGACACCTGAGGAGTCTCATGTGTCTTCACTATAAATGATAGGCACCATATAAAAGATTTTTATGTTTTTGTAAATTTGCTTTTGCATGATTATTTACTGTAAATTGATGATGGCTGTAAAATTAGTAAAGGTCAGTGAAGATTTACCTTATAACCTTGTTGTCTAAGGATATGACCCAAAAGTCTAATACATCTCACTTCCCTGGCTGTACACGTAACTCCAAAAGAAAGCCACAGAAGTCTGGCCACTGTGCAACCACAGCACAGAAGAAGACAGGTTTAGAGGAGCCCCTTTCTCAAGATATGTGAGATCTGTAGCATATTCTATAAACATGGCATAAATGTCTAAGATGAAAATACCCCTTTAACTACTACTGCAAAAAAAAAAAAAACGGACAAAAGGCAGATATCTGTGAAAAAGTCATTTACCATCAAGCATGTTTGTGTAACAAAAAAGCACCAAAAGTCGACACGAAATATCTAAATCTGCGTTCTAAAATCTTCAGCGCATTGTCAGTTTTTCGGCAATAGTAGGTTTAGATTTTGTTGATTGTGAATTCAAACGTCTGTTGGAATGTTTATGCGGAAATCCACCCCATCTGAATAATAATAATAATCTTTATATAGCACCAACATATTCCACAGCACTTTACAATATAGAGGGTATAAGCACAGACAAACCAGACATTACATTATAAAAAAGCTACTGACAAATTCAGACACGCGGTGGTGAGGGTCCCATGCTAAAAGCAAGATGACCTATACAATCTATACAGATAGGGTGTATGTGTGTGAGAATTACTTAGGAGGCAAGCCCTGGCAGGGGTATTAGGTTCAGATTGAGTAAGGTGGTGTAGTCTTAGATCAGTAGCAGAGCGGAGAGAGCGGGTAGGGTGGTAGACAGAGATAAGGGAGGAGATGTATGGGGGTGCAGCACTGTGGAGAGCCTTATGTGTGAGAGTGATGAGTTTATGTTGTATTCTGTACTGAATAGGCAGCCAGTGCAGAGACTGACACAGGGTAGAGGCATCAGTATAGCGGCTGGAAAGAAAGAAGAGCCTGGCTGCTGCATTCAGGACAGATTGGAGAGGGGATTGTTTACAGAGAGGAAGACCAACAAGTAGGGAGTTACAGTAGTCAAGTCTAGAATGAATAAGAGCAACAATGAGATTTTGAGTTGTTTCCACAGTGAGAAAAGGACTGATTCTGGAGATGTTCTTGAGGTGCAGGTGACAGGGTGCAAGGGATTGGATATAGGGGGTGAAGGTCAGATCAGAATCTAGAATAACCCCCAGACAGCGGGCCTGCTGCCTAGGAGTTATGGTGGTGCCACACATGGAGAGGGAAATAGCAGGGTAAGGTCGGTTAGTAGATGGCGGGATGACTAGAAGTTCAGTTTTAGTGAGATTTAGTTTAAGATAGAGAGAGGACATGATGTCAGAGACAGCGCACAGACAATCACTGGTGTTTTGTAGCAGGGCAGGAGTGATGTTTCGGGAGGAAGTATATAGTTGAGTGTCATCAGCATAGAGATGGTACTGGAAGCCAAATCTGCTGATGGTTTGTCCAATAGGGGCTATGTAGAGTGAAAAGAGGAGAGGAGCAAGAACGGATCCCTGAGGAACCCTGACAGCAAGAGGAAGAGGAGAGGAGGTGGAACCGGAAAATGAGACACTGAAGGAGCGGTTAGAGAGGTAGGAAGAGAACCAAGTGAAAGCGGTGTCCTGGATACCGATGGCGCTGAGCATGTTGAGGAGGAGGTGGTGATCAACAGTGTCAAATGCTGCAGAGAGATCCAGAAGAAGCAGCAATGAGTAGTTACCCTGAGATTTTGCTGTCAGGAGATCATTTGAAACTTTAGTAAGAGCAGTTTCTGTGGAGTGTAGGGTGTGGAAACCGGATTGCAGAGGGTCTAGAAGAGAGTTAGCAGAGAGATAGCGGATCAGGCGAGAGTGGACCAAGCATTCCAGGAGTTTGGAGATGAAGGGCAGTTTAGAGACTGGTCGGTAGTTGGCAGCGCAGGAAGGGTCCAGAGAGGGCTTTTTAAGTAAGGTGGTTATAACAGCGTGTTTAAAGGAGGATGGAAAGATCCCAGTGGAGAGAGAGAGGTTACAGATTGTAGTGAGGTGAGAGAGGACAGCTGGAGAAATAGACTGGACAAGGTGGGAGGGAATAGGGTCACTAGAGCATGTGGTGGGGCGAGCAGACAGGAGAAGCCTGGACACGTCTTCTTCGGATGTCGGGTCAAGGGCTGAGAGCAGATTAGAGGACGTGCGGGAAGGGACAGGATGGGTGTTATTTGAGGATTGTGATGTGATGTTTTGCCGGATGAATAAATGAATTCTGTACAAGGCTCAGCTGTAATGTAGTTTTTCATGTATTTTTAAGAAGTGGATACTATAAAGATAAACATACAGTATGTAAAATCTTTAAGCGTTATTCATGTGTTGCATTTTTGTTGTGTTTTTCAACTGCATCATAAATGCAGGCAATTAAAAAAATGCATGAATTTTGTAATTAACCTAGAACTTACTGGTGTTCCAAATTAGAGTTGATTACAAAAGAAAATGTTTTTGCTGCAATTATTTTTAGAGGCGTTTTTTAAATGCATGCAGTTTTAATGCAGTTAAGAAAATCGGCAGGACACAACAAAAATGCAGCGTGTGCACCCTGTCATATGCCTCTGCACTATTTTTGATACACTCTAGTTTTGGCTTTAAAAGTAGTACTTAAAAACTGCATTGAAATGCAAAGTGTGAGTTGGCCTTATGCTGCAGTTGAGCTTGTTCAGATCGGCTGCTGTGTATGAGCACAAGCTCACCAGGACCTTATTGTTTGGCATGTTGAAATGAAATGATCTTTGCAAGCAGATCCTCCTTATTGTCCCATAGATTCACAGATCAGTCAGTAAGACCCAGGGATGTAACCAGCAATCAATAGAGCCCCATAGCAAAATGAGATGGGGCCCATCAATAAGGACAGTAAACTAAAACAGCAGCTTAAAGGGGTTGTCTCACTACAAGGATTGCTTTTTATGTTAAAAATCTTGCAAAAACAAGTCACTCTGCAATATATGTCCATTAACAGTGTCCTACCTATTCCTAGATATCCCCTCTTGTATGGGCTGCATCAGCTCCTCAGGTCGCTATAGCTACAGACCTGTTGTATTTCTCCTGATAGGCTGCCAGCACTGGTCGCTATAGCTACAGACCTGGCTTCTACTGCAGCGCCCCTGAATTCAAACTGAAACCAAGAAAACAGGACTGAGGTAAGATTAATCAATGTAGTGAGACAACCCCTTTTAAGTAGAAATAATTTAAGCTATAAAACATACTGCCATGTATCAAAACAACCTCACAATAGCGCTAGTTAGCTGAAAGTCACCAACTTGTTATTCCCTACAAAAAGGTACTATATTCTTGCACCTTTGTGCCTCTCCCTCCCAAACCTCTGGGCTCCATAACTGATGCTATAGTTACACCCATGTCAGTAACCTCTGTGTGTCTAATTTCTCTTTGTTCATTTAGCTCTGTACTAGTTGCAGTACTTCTTAATGTAGGATAATGGTATTATAATTTTACTGGAGATGACTTGGCGCTGTGTTCACTATGATGATTTTTTGAAAAATAAATTTTTCATAATGAAAATTCATCTGAGGTCTTGTTCACAGATAGTGTTAGATTTTGATCATTTATATGGATTTTGGCTGTAGGAAATAAGCCTATTTCACAAACTTCATTTTTCAGATCAGGTGGCGGCCTATTGTATGAAAGGTGTAAGAAATTGATAGAGTTCTATTCATATGTATCACTGAGTTCCCTCCACTTGTTAGTCGGTGTTTGCTTGATTATGGTGCACAGAACACACTTCTCTCCCTCTTTATTGGCAGCGCTCACAAAAGGAGGGCCTGGGAACTTGCCCACTTCACTCCTCTCGTGCTCTCTTTGTATCTGCGAGCATTCTCAATTCATCAGAGGTCTAGCACTGTCCCATAATGCTCCTAAGTACTACTGGACACCATAACCTTAAAATTAAAATTGTGATCTCTAAAGTTTTATTCGTGTGGTATACATCATATCAAGGCACTACACACCATTGTATTCTGGGTGGCAGCTGCAATGAGTCGTGCAGTCGCTCATACCATCCAGCCTTGTGGACTGCTGTCTTCTTAGAACATTTGTCGTCAGTTGTGTATCAAAAAGTCTTCGTTTTATTACTGCGTGGAAATGTAACTATGATTTGGTAAAATATCGCTAAAAAGCATGATTTATGCAAATGCTTAAAAAATGTTTGCAAATGTAAATGAAATGTTCTTTTTTTACATTTTGCTTCATTTACAGTATTTTTATTTTATTTTTATTGATATGTTTAATCTCTTTTTTCCGTTTCATTGAAAAAATGCTGAATTATTGCATAATGAAAAATGATGCAGCTTTTATAACTTCGTCTTACACTTTTTGTAGCCGTCAGTGAATGGAAACATTAATTTGTTTACATCCAAAAGCTAAAAACGCATTACAGCTAAAGGCGACGCACATAGGGTTTAATTAAATGTCAATGTAATGTTAATCTCTTGCCCTGTCTTCAGATGGTTCATGTAGAGATGCAGCTGTGTGGAGCTGTGCAGCTGATCAGCAAAAAGTTCACTGGCCTCCTGTACTGCCCAATTATCCACTATGAACATCGGGCAGAAGACATAGGCTGATAATTTAAGTGTATTACAGCTCTTTTTGTGTTAGTTATTCTGGTAATTAAAGAGCATCTGAACTTTTAGGTAACTTTTTATGATAAGCTGTTGTGTATACAAGCTATTTCTGGCCATCATATATCTTCTTTATAGCATTTTTCACCAGTTTTCCTTTCTATAGGCACCATCTCTCATTGTCAGTTGTACTAGAGCTACTGAGTAAAGACTACTTGGTATGCATTAGCCCAGTGGTCTGCAAAGGGTGGCTCTCCAGCGGTTTAGGAAACTACAACTCCCCTCAGGCCCAGTGATAGAGATTGAAGGCATAATGGGAGTTGTAGTTTCCCAACAGCTGGAGAGCCACATTTTGCCGACCAATGATTTATCCAATATACTGCACACACAAAAGAGAAGATCCTGCTTTCATATCTGTCTATAGCACGTGCTCAGAAATAACAACACACGCAGTATATAGACTTTATAGAGCAGTTTAATTATGATTGATAAAATGGTTACAAGTGAAGGTTTGTCTTTTCCTGCCTCTATCTCTCTCTGAAGCTCCCTCCTTCTCCCCCTTCCCTCTTCATAGATTTCTATGAACAGCTGTAACCTGGTGCCAAGTATAGCTTATAAATCTCACTTTGGGTTTTAGCTTTTTCTTTCAATGACTAATGAGGGAGGGGGCAAAACAGTTGAATAAGTGGAGAAAGAAAATGTTTCTCTAGTAGGATGTGTTAGAGTTTTATATTGGCTTCTACTATTTCTGCAAAGTTTGTTTAAAGCTTAATAACCAATAACAAAAAATGTAGGAATTGAACCTTCCTCTCTAAAAGTATAATGCAAACATTTGCATGGCTCTTGTGTTTTTGCTTAAAAAATGCTGATGCAAAATAACTAACCAAAAGACTGTTGTGTGCCTGGGGGTCTAAGGCTGCATTTACACAGTAAAGACCAAATACCGGTCGGAAATGCCAAACGGTATTTGGTCTGTTTTTGTCATTGCGGAGGGCGGCTTTTCTCCGCGGTTTGTGGATTCAAGCCCTCCCTTTTGCACCCACATGTCCTTGTTCCGCCCGAAAACCAGGTGGAAGAATGCACATGTTCTAAGTTTTTCGGATCGCCAATGGTGTAAAAAACTGTCCAACGGAAAATCCGTGCAGTGGGGACTGCTGCACGGGTTTACCATTGAAGTCTATGGGGGAGAATTGCTTATTGGTTTTCAGACAGTTTGTAAAACCGCAAACCTTCTGAAAAACCGACAAATAACCGGTGCCGTGGACAAGCCTTAAGGGTATATTTACGTGCAAGAGTTTTGCTGCAGAAATTCTTGCTGTGACAAATTCATGGTAAGCTCCCAGATTTATTTAAACCTCATTTAGGTTAACATGGCAGTTTTAGAAATTCCTGCAACAAATCTTACACTTTCCGAATATACCTAGTCTATTATCAAAACAGGTTTTAATGAGAATGTGTCATCAAAAAATGACCTATTGTTTAACTCATGTTTTTATGTCAAACACATTTTTGAAGAATTTCTGGTTGTGTTCTTTTTTAACTTTTTAATCATTTGTCTTTGTTTTCTTCAAAAGGGGAACAAATAATTTTCCTATTTTTTACCAAAAATCGTGTTAATGTTTGTTTTTTTTTTCCGCGTGAAAAAAAATGCGCAAATTACTCCCTTTAACATCCTTTTTGCCCCCTTTTTTGAAAGTTTTGTTTGGAATCCATAAAATTTATCTCGAGGGAACCCGTGGAACATTTTCTGCTTAAAATTTAAAAAACTTGTGTTGTGAAGAAGAAAAAAACTTAGTCCAGTAAGGACTATTACGCTCGTCATGGACGTCCCCAGGGTTTTTTTCCCAGGATAAATGATTTTCAAATTACAGGCCTCTATCTTTTAAGTGGGGGGAACTTTCCAAAAAGGTGGGTGACTAAAAACTTTTTTTTCCCCCCTGATGTATGTTATGTACTTGTATATATAATGTGTTATATATTTATATATATATTAAAAATAATATAATAATTAATTAATAATATATATAATATATATATATATTTTAAGGGATTTTGGGCGGGGTGGTCTCTCCTGGGGGACGGGGAAGGCGAGCGGCACAGAAGTCCAAAAAAGAAAAAAGAATTTTTTTTTAAAAACTGCCCGCCCGACATTTTTTTTGTAAGCAAGTGGGACAGAAAAAAAAAACAAACAAAAAAAAACCAGCCTTCCGGCCCAACTAAACATAAGGAATTTTCCCCCTACACATGCCCCCTATTGCCCTCACTAACAAAACAACAGTCTACTGTACCACAAAGGGAAGACTGCTCCCCCCAGGCTCTTGGCAGTAACCTGTTCCCCTTGAGAGCGAGAGTGTCTGCAGCTCCTGCCTTTTTTGAGGCAACCCCGGATCTAATCAACAGCCCCCAAACCCGGACTGCCCAGGGGAGTGGGGCCCCCCCTCGCTATCCCCACTCCAGCAAAAAAGCCCTTGCAAAACGGGTTTTTTTCTAAACCCTAAAAAAGAGATCTACAACCTGACATTTTGGGGTTTTCTTTTACCTGACATAAGGTATCTTGGGGAGACATACCTTTTCTCTATTACCAGTCCAACACTTGTCACACATCCCCCCCCCCTTTTTTTAGACCCGGGCTGGAACACATTGGGCATAACAATATTGGAGACAGGCACGGGATTTTCATGTGGGTCCCCCGGCCGTGTTTCACTGTAAATTTGCTCTTGCAAAGGGAAGAACCATCTCGTGACCCCCTATTTTTTTTCCTTTTTCTCACAATCCATTTGGTGGGAAAAGATCCGTAACCAACTCAAATTGTCGGCCCCCGCAGGTAAAAAAAGATCTTTAGGGCCCTTTAATGGGTAGGGATTTTTATTCCACAATGGCATTTTTGTTTCTGGACTTCAGTTTTCTACTTAAAAAGCACTGGGTGTTTCCCCACCGTTCCTTACCTTTGGGGGCAAATACCGCCCCTTCCCCCCATCCGACCATCGGTCTGAAG